>APFE031398927.1:0-57185 GCA_000404065.3 Pinus taeda
CAGTTCCAAGAGACGAGACGCATTATTTACCAGGGGTGAGGTTGGAGCCTCCCTTAGGGGGCTTGGTCCTGGTGTTTCTCCTAATAGACATCTCTATTGTGGGCTGGCTTCCTTGGGTTTTGAGCCTTTCAGCCTCCTCTTCCCTTACTTCTTTGCGGGATTTCCTGCCGACTTTTTTTGTGCGCTGCTTGCAGGTTTCATTCTCCGAGGAGCTGGAACTATCAACTGGTTTTTTCCTTGTGACATCTGCGTATGAGGGATTGGAAGGGCTTCTTTGGGAGGCTTCCAGATGAGTCGTTTCCCCATCTTCTTTGTTAGTGATAGGAGGTCCAGTCTGATCCAAATTTTTCGAGACTATTGTAGCTGGCTTGCTCTGACTACTTTCTTTGCCATTTGAGTTCTTTTCTTGGGTGGGGTTGAGCTGCTTGGTGCCTCTTTCAGAGTGCCATTCCCGTTGCCTTTTTTCTGATTTGTGGTTTTTTGTACTAGGGTCCACTGCTCGCCATTTTCTTTGTCTAGTTGTTCTTTCGCCTTTTTCTTGCAATGTTTTGTGAAGTGCTCGTAGCCATGGCAGTGTCTACATTTGAAAGGGAGTTGTTCATAGTCCAGCTCTTGGACATGCATCCATCCTGCGACTGTAAGTTTGATGTCTTCCGGCAAACCCTCCTCCAGATCTACTTCGACACAGATGCGAGCACATGAGTATTGATCTTTTCTTGCAGCTTGATCTATGTATTTTCCTAAGCCGTTGCCGATGATCTAAAGAGGCTTTTGATTCCAGCAGTGGAGGGGAAGATGGGGAAGCCGCACCCACACCGGTACAGCAGATGGGACATCCTTGGGTCGAAGTCTGACGACCATTTGTTAAGATATAGACCTTGCGGGCCTATAAAATAAGGTCCGTTCTTAACGATTAAGCTTCTATCCTCTGCACTTTCGAAGACGAAAACAAAAAAACCTTTGCCAACGAAGTAGCTTTTTATTCCTTCTTTAGTTAACGACGTCCAATTCCTTTGAGTCCACTCCGACGTCCAATTCCTTTGAGTCCACCTCCACCGACTGGGGAGAGGGCCAGAGGCCCGTGAACTGGCCTATGAGACCTCTCTCGGCAAGATTCAGAGCTGCTTTGCAGGTTTCTTCTTCGGGAAGGGCTACCGAGGGAATGGTTTCCATCTTCTTAACGAACTTCTGTTGACTCGCTGAAGGCGGGCGCTTGCTACACGAGGCAATCATAGCTTTGAAAGCAATAACCTCCGGGGGTGGGGGCAGGGGAGGGTCCAAGGGAGGATCCGAACCCCCAGAGGACGTCATGGTTGGGTGCAGCAGAGCTAGAGCCTGGGCACGACAGCCCCAAGGGCCAGGGGAGCAGGAACCCTAGCACGAACACTCAGCGGGAGAGATCGCTCCTCTCAGCAGGAGAGATCTGTAAATCTATCGATCCAGCAAGGTTTTCTTTGAGAAGAAATCGATCCAGTCGGGTTTTGATAAAGTCATGACTATTATTAAATGGGCACATTATCCACAATTAATTTTTATTTATTATTTATTTATTTATTTATTTATTATTTTTATTTTTATTTTTTTTATTTTAGTTTTTATAAATAAAAATTGTTATATAACATCTGGAAAATAAAACAACATAATAGCAATAAATAATATTACAATAATTCACTAACATAATTACATTATAAACAATACAAAATAAAATAGTAAGGCTTAAATAACTAGCCGTCACCATAAGATTGTTTATATATATATATTTTAAAAAAAAGATGTATCTTAAATTAAAACTATACTTATCTAAAAATAAAAATAAATCTTTGTTACTTTATATCTCAAAGTACAATTATGAAATCTTTGTTCTAGATTTTTTATGTAAAATTAGTTTATTTTTTTGTTTTGTTTTTCTTTTTTTTAATTATGAAATTTTTAAATATATATGTAAATATGTTTTTGTTTGTTTTGTTTTGTTTGTTTTTTTTTTTTAATTATGAAATTTTTAAATATAATATTAAAATTATGTTAAATTGAATTTTTTAAAATTTTTAAATTTTAAATAATTTTTAATCATAAAAATATATGGTTTAAATCAAAAAATTAATATACATCTAAATTAAATTATACTTATAATTTTAAAAATTAAATATTATTATTATTATAATATAAATTTTAATTAAACATTAAAAAATAATAAAATAAATTTTGTTTGTAATTAAAAATAAATTTAATCCAACATGATTTAACTTTAGATTTATTAAATTTTTAGAAAAAACACCTGAAAACTTTATATCAAACTCGAAAAGATTTTTTTTCAACCTTATAAAATATTAATATTATATACGTGATTCATTTATGGCATTTTGTTGAAATTGTCTAGAAAATAAAATCACAGGAAGTGATAGGAAGTGATAGTTAATGTTGTTAGATAAGATATCCAGAAAGTAAGGAGTGTACACCATAGATTATCTCAGTGATGAAGTAACATCTATTCGGAAAGCACGACCAAATAAAACACGGACTACCATTTCACATATTCTTTCTGTTTTTTTTAATGTTTTTGTTGGAGTATGAAAACTCTAAAGGCTTTCTAACTGTTTACTAATGGCCATTTGTAAATTCTGGAAGGTTTTAGCTGTTTATTGATTTCTTTTTTTCCAGAAGAAGATATATGGTAGAAAAGTGAAATCTAGTGGCTGTGAATAAGCAACAACCACACGTCTGGGTGTTGTTATGATAGGGGGGCTTTAAGATGGGGTGATGTGGGGTACGGCATCCTACAAATTGAAGATGTGGGCACTTGCTATATAGTTGCACTGGTCATTTTAAATTCTTGTCAACTGAACAAACATCATGTTGGCTTCTCTTTTTCCAGCCCCTTACCAGGGGATAGTTTCTATGTCAACAGTAAGCCATGGGAAACAACAATGTAATTCCCCTGGATTCAAATTCTACATGAGCAACTATTCAATCATCCATTCAAGCATCAAGGACAATTCACACAAGAATATGGCCAAACCCAGATGCCAGGCAGAGGGCCCAGGGGAGAGTAGCACTGGTAATGGCAATGGTAAGGCTGCTGTAAAAAAGGTGGTTGTTGTGGGAGCTGGTTGGGCTGGTCTTGGTGCAGCTCATCACCTCTCCAAACAGGTACATTTGGATACAACCTACATATTCCTTTGATTAATCTCATGCTCTTTGGATGTTAATTTTTTTTCAAAGAAAACCTTGTTGGAAATTCAAGTCATGCTTCTGCATGGCATATCTAGTAAATCCACACATGTAAACCAGTGCACCTCAGCAAGGGATTCAAATTGGCAATAACTCATTGCCCAGCATCGTTGGCAATAACTCCTTGAGCTAACGTCTTGGCGTTGTATGTTAATTTACTTCAGAATGCTGCAAATTGATAGAGGTTTGGAAGTACAAGTCAGCCCATGCAGGCAGGGAATCGTTCAATTGTTTGGCTATGACTGAAATATCTAAAGATACAATTTTCATTTTAGGTTGAATTTATGTCAATTGCTATAATCCCTTGCAGTCATTTCATTTTCACATGCAGAAAAGAAGCTAGAGTGCTCAAGCTGGATCATATACCAAAAATTATAGGCTTTAATGATTGACATAAGTCAATATTATGGAGTCCTGTCATTCCCACACGCATAGCATAGACCTAAATGTGGAAATTGAATGAGCACATTACAGTGATTCCTAGGTGATCATTTACAGTGATTCCTAGGTGATCATTTATCTCATTTGGAAGCTCACTACGGTTCCTTATCTGCAGGGATTTGATGTTACACTTCTTGAAGCTGGTAGACAGCCTGGGGGGCTTGTTGCCGGGTGGAAGAGTGCATCAGGCCGCTCCGTCGAGGTTGGCATTCATGGTAATGATCCTCAAGGTTCAGGGTAAAGGGCATTTGTACATTTCCTCTAGCACTATCACTTGTCATCTAGTGCATGGTAAATTGCTCTGAAGGTTTATAGAAGTGATTTTCCTCTCAGCTGGAAGAGTTCATGAAATATAAACGAAATGTTCTCTCTGGAAATCGACCTTATGTCATAAACAATCCTCCACAAGTTTCTACAAATCATGCCATTGTTACCTAGTGAGTACTGTTCATGTCTTCATTTGGTTTTGTGTCTAATTACTCTATGTATCTGCTGAACTTATCAGTTCTCTAATTCAAAGTTCAAACTATAGTTTTTTCTCAAATGCAAATCTGTAATATAAGTTACAGAAAGTATGAAATATTTGAACTCAAAGGAAAAGCGGGAAGCTTTAAAAGAACCTAACTTCCAACTTTTAGACTTACTTTAATAAGTAAGTTTATGCTTGATGACGGATTTTAGTCATTCAAGATCAAGCAATTCGTTAATCTACCATTCTGTATATGCCCTAAACTATTCTTGACCAATGTTCTTATTTGCCAACATGTTGTTAAATCATTGACATGGTCAGATCATACACCTACACGTCAAACCCTAAGCTGTAATGTTAGACGGGACAGCATGCAATTATGTAACTAGTACTACTTCTAATTGCCAAGCAGGCATACTTATATTATGTCAAGAATCAACGGGATGGTCTTCAACCTCTCATCTATTTATGTAATGGCCCATCTCCTTAATACTGTACATTTTGGACTTTTCTTGTCTCTCATCTGTGATTAATGACTTATACTTCCATTAAATGCACCATATGCACTTTATTAACACAATATTCTACCGATTGACAACATTTGGTTACCTTTCTGATCACAACCTGGACCTGGGAAGAGAATGTGTCTAGATTAAAATGTCAAGCAAGTTGATTTTTGAGAAGGAGATTTTCTGATAGGAGCATAAAATCGATAATTATCTCAAGAATAATGTAATGAGATAAATAAAACGACCTTTGCATAAGAAAAGATGTAGTTCTTTTAGAAAAAGGTATATTTTTGCTAGTAGCCCCATAATGATCAGCACATGACACTATGTCAGAGTTTTGCACCTATTGCTTTGGTCAAATCTCTTTGCCATTTGGCATTTCTTCTAGATAGAAGGTGGGTCATCTCTCAGTTGGTAGTCTAACCATTCTTGCAATCATGTGCTTTCGTTTAATCATAATGTTATGGGCATATTAGTATGGATCATGGGGCAAACTAGATGATTGACAGATTTTTGATTGTATTCTTGTTCCCACACTTCATTTGGGAGGTTGGACTTTGACTCTAGTCAAGTGGGACCTCCTCTAAGGCCTTAGGGTTTAGGAAGGGCAATATTGGGGAGGCACTAATTGATATAGTGTGTACAAGGTAATCCATACGTACCACTTTCCATCTCTTCCAATAATTCATCCCATTCTTTGGGTTGTTAGCCATTGGTCAGTAGGATTGGCTCTCTTCATCCACATCTTTGAGTTAGGGCCCGAAAACTTAGCCCCAGAGGTTGATGCAGTTGAAAGAAAGTTAAAAGCATAGAAATCCACAATGAAATAAAATGTAAAATGCAAATGATGGCTGGGATAATATTTAGCGCATGGGAAAAGGCCTAGCAGGAGCTCTACCCCCCTCATTAGCCATTACCTAGTTCCTCAAAGCATTTAATGCTTCATCCAAAATAAAGGAACTCTTGAATGTCCCAACCTCGATGAGGGAAAAACTGCTACACCTTGAAGGGGTATTGGAAAAATATAAAATCAAGCTTGGGCTCCTAAGCTATTCACCAAATTAAGACAAATCATTAAAGTAAAAGGTACACCAGTGGGTGAAAATAAGGCCAAGGAGAAGGGTAGCTCATTCCACCTCAATTGCTCCCTCCTTACATTAGTGCACTCAGGATGTTGGGCCCCATTTAGTTGGTCTCATGACTGTGGCCCCTGCATTGAAATATCTCCCCCTCCATGATCATTATCGTCACACACACTTGTGGATTGATGGGTTGACTTGGGACATGTCACTCCCCTTGGGGGTTAGAAACACCTAATAGGGTTGTTGAACCAATCATCCCTAACATAAGTGAGGTTACTTGTTTACAGAACCTGATCTAGTTAGACATTTGAAGGTGAGTTTTGTGTAAAATATTCTTTTGCCCATAACATTGGATATGGTTCACTATGATACTTTAATGGTTTTATGTCCCTGAAGTTGATGTCACTTGATCTTGAGAGGTTTTGTTCAGGTGGCGTCACACATGCAACACAGATCCCTTGAGGGATAACTCCATTCTTCTTCAACATCTTACAGTGGGTTCTTTGTCCCTTTTAGAGAGCATACATGACTTTGTGGCCCCAACATTGGCTCTATAGTGAAGAGCGTTGGGCCTTGAGATGATTCCATGTGATGCTATATCCCTTGATGATCCTCCAGATGCCGAAACATTGAGCCTAAAAGCTTGGGCGTTGGACTATTTGATGATATGCCCAAACGGACCTAGGATGCCCCTAGGTTGGCCTTGATCTTGTTTTATGGACGATACCTTGTTTTAAAGCCTAGATGAGGATGGTTATAAATGATAAGACTTGGGAGGGATCGCAATGCCTCTTTGATGCCAACGCTTCCCCTTGGAGATGCCATGTCACTCCTACATGCTTGCAAAGGGTGATATAGGGCTTCTCATGGATGATGTCATAGTGGAGGAGGCACCATTTTGAGATGTACACATGCATTTTGGGACTTTCTTGGAGTGAGGAGCACTCCTAGACCTTTGTCTCATATTCCTTGATGCCTACTTGTCTATTTTGGAGGATGACATCATGGTGGAGATCATTTTCTCCCACATGCGTGGGTTATTTTTGGCATTTTATTATGTTTTAGTGCTATTTTAAGGTCAACTTGTGACCTTTTGACCTTGTTGAAAGCTCAAGTGAACTTTTTAGGGGTTTTGCTTGTAAATTTAATGAAGTAAGGCTTGGGTACCCTCATATAAATAGGGGGAGGCTTGATTCATTTATCATCATCATTCACTCATCACACTTCCCTCACTTTGGAAGTGCACACTAGCTTCTTGTCTCTTTCTGCTTGGCTGTAGTGTGATCTCTATGGTGTGAATTGCTCTTGGACGTGGATCTTTTGCTTGAAGTTGGTTTTTTGGGATTTATTAATGAGAATCTTGTGGAATTTTGTAAAGTTTATTGCATATCTTCTATATTGCATGTCATATTGTGTAACTGAGGGTTTCTACCTGTGCCGTAGTTAAAATTGCCAAATTTATCTAGAAATCTTGATACTCTATGCCATGAAAACTTATTTTCCTTGAATCCTTTAAGACAACTCCAAGTCGTGCATTTCCTAAATTAAAAATCTCCCTAAGAAGAAAGTCGCTAGGTTTTGTAAGAAGATGCTTTATCCCTCTCAACCTCTTCAACAAGGTCGTAATCATTAGATTTTCTCTAGATGACTCCATTGCCTATTTAGATCAAGGCACTACTCTAGCTGGTGATGATCAAACCTTCTACTTTTACTAGTTTCTCTCTCTTCTCTCATAAATTCTAGATATCTAGGGTTAGGGTTAGGGTTTCTTTGAAATTTTGTTAAAAAGCCATTTTACTTGGTGCGTTATTGCCCTCCAAGTAGGAATTGCATTAAATAATTGTTAAAAAAAGAAAATGGTAGCATTTATTGCATTGTAAAACCCTATTTCTAGGGCTGATGTCATTATTCTATTGTTGTTTTTATGCATGTTTCAGCCATAGAAACTCCATTGCAAACCCTAAAGTCTGCATATCTAATTGATAGTCCCAACCCTTTGCTTATTAATCATCATAGAACTATTTATTCTAGTTGTTATATGACATTGCATGCCTTATTATTGAAAATCTACCAAACCCTAACTTATAACAACCCTATAATCTGTTTAGGTGGTCTAGGGACAAAGTGCTTTACTTTTGTAAATATTATCTTAGTCCTCTAGGTTCTGCCAATACCCTATCCTAATCATTGGACCTCTTCAATCACCTTGAACCCTTATTATTGAATATCCTTTAGGTGATCTATATAGGGAAGCCTACCTTGTGGTTAAAATACCACTAAATAGTTGGAGAAAGGCTATTGAGGTGATAGTGGTAGCCGATCTCTTGTACCTCGAGATCAAGATTTGCCTTGTGAGGCTTTGCACTAGGCATGCTAGATTTTGTGTTAACAGGTCTCATAAAACAGAGACAAAATCTCTAACATGATGAGCTCCTTAAGATGAGCTACAATTTTGCAGAATTATTTAGTAAGTTAACATCTTTAAGGAAACAAATATCGACGAGTGGTTTAACAAGTTGTTCAATTTTCTTTGTAGACTAAATAGTGTGTCCAATGGCGAGGTAGAAAAGAAAATTTCTACTAACATCCACAATATTTATGTTGTTGTTTTACAAGTTTTGAGATCTATGTCATTAATGGACATTAGTTGTGGGCATGTTGTCTTCCCAAAGTAGAGATTGGGATTGGCAATATAGGGGTATATTGATGAGGTCAAACATAGTGGGATGTGAGAAGAGAATGATGGAGACAAAAAGTTGTGGATGGAGTGTAGAGTAGTGGGCAATAAAAGTAATAAGCCTGCTAAACTATGTGAGAAGAGCTATCTAGTGAATACTACAAAAGGAAACTAGGAAAAGAGAAAGAAGTGAAGCTAACATCAATTACCAAGGATGTATGAAAATTTCTAAAACTGGAATCCTATTGCAACAACTGGTATTATTAATTTATTTCTTCTAACTGATAAATCGATTATTCAGTTTATTGCTATGGCAACATTGAAATAAACACACTGCAACCTTCACAAAGAAAAACAGTGGAAACAAAATAGCGCTGGAACCGAGAAATGCTAGCGCACACACATAAAAATTAACACTGTTGTTTTTGGACAAAAGTAGAAAAACCCAATGCGGGAAAAATGGTGCAGCAGATGAGGGTTTTATTTTATTATGCAACAGTGAAATTTGAGTACAATCTATGGATGCCCAACTGGCAATCCAATCAGCAAGTATCTGACAAAAATAATTAGAGAGAAAATTCTCTCACCCCACAAGCAATCTCGACACTGGCTTCTTCAAAAAAATTGGTCATCCAAACTCTAGCGTAAGCCCTTTGCGTAGTCCTTGCACTCCCTCTCACATGTGTGTCTCGAAATTGCCACTGAGCTAGCCGTTTAGCTTTTGCCTTTGCTACTAGAAGTGGCTCTCTGGTCCTTTGGAAGACTTTCCCGGCCTCTGGAAACTGAATCGACTTCCTTCCCAACCAAATCGAACAGCTCTGCTTTAGCGACTGCGTAGTCCCTGTGCTGCTTCTGCGTGGATTACTTCTGTCACTTGCTGTTGCATCTCCGGATATGGAAAACTTCCTCTGGATCACTGTCTCTACCCCTCACTGACCCAACTTCGATCTCTTGGCTCTCCAACAATTGCTGCTGCTCTCTGGAAAATGATTTGCTAAGAAAATCGAATTGCAAAAGTGATCTCTCCAAGTGCCCATCGAATTCTTCTTATAATCTTTTGTTAGGATTCCAATGACCAAGATTAAATTGTAATCAATGGATAGGATCATCTTGAAGTCGATCCTAGGAGTTTCTAGATGATTCTCTCCTTGACTTTTTAAATTCTGATCAATTAACCATATTCCCTAAGTTTAGACTTAGGAAATATTTAAACACTGGTTAATAATCTAATTAAGTCACTTCTAGGTGGAATTTCCAGAAATGATTTTTGGGTCTTGGGGATCTCATGTATTCTAGCCTCTCCACCAAATTTCGTGGCTAGAACACCTCCAATGCTACAGAAACTAACAGGATGAGGACAATAATGTGAAGAATGTCAGAGGAGAAATTTTGGAGAGATGTAAGAGAATGAAAATATGGGAACTAGCTATTGGAAATGAGAGTAATATCCAAAAAGCTAAGGGCTAATAGATGATCGCAAAGAATAATGGAATAATCATAGGCATTGGATAAGAGCTGGAGGGAGAGGCGAAGAAATGAGTTTGATATCTATGATGGAAGAATTATTGAGAGACAAACAAGTAATGAGTTGGATTCCTCCATCCTTATTGAAGAAAGTTCATGGAAGAGTATAAGGTGTTCTCCTCTAAGGGCTCCTTTAATAATGTGATTCATGAATGCAACATAATTTCAATTTAAAATAGTGGTGGGTTGCTTTTCTTCTCTCTAGGATCCTCATATGATGTATTTCATGGATTTGACATCATTTTCTTTATGGAAACCCGTGAAACTTCTATAAAACAACTTCCTTCTTTTAAAGGCTATTCCTAGTTTCTAATTCATAGACCAATGCTATGTGATGTGGCTAAAGGTTCAAGAGGAGTTGTGTTCCCAATAAAAGGTTCAAGAGGAGTTGTGTTCCCAATAAAGCAATGATTGACCTCCTTCATCAGAGTGGAAGGTTCTAATTTATAGCCCATCTTTATTTGGTTTTCTTTGGAACTGGTCATAAATGTCAAAACCAACCGGTTTCTCATGGAACCGTATAGTTGACAATGGGGACCATTTAAACTTAAATTTGAAAACATCGATAAAAAAATAAAAACAGTTAAACTGACCCTATGCCCCTTTAATTCCATTTAAAGAGGAACCCACCCTCCATTTAACTCACACAATTCATTTGAGCTATTTGAAGTTTTTGAGTGGAGTTTCTTGTGCTGATTTGCAGCGCTGATTGAAGGCTTATTAGAAGAAATTTTTAGAGTGATTTTTGGACTCTAGAGGCCATTTAGAACCTCTTTGTTGATGTATTTTGGTTGAAATGTCGATTGCACTGGTGCTATTTTGGTCATATGCACCCTTTGCTATATAAAAAGAAACTTTGCATATTTGTGTATAATGGTTTGGATTCACATGGATGCACATGAATATATGTGCGTGTGTGTGTTTTTCCAAAAGTTGATATTTTATGTATTTTTTGGTCAACTAGTTTTGTGGTCTGGTTTTTGTCTACTTCTGATTTCTGGGGTCAATCAGTTCAATGATTGGTTCGATTCTTATAATGTTGATTCAAATCCCTTGACAATTTGTAAGGAAAACCAACTAAATGTGGTGTTTCACCAAGGTATTTTTTAAGGATTCAAATATTATGCCTATGCATAGTATTAGAGGTGACTATTCTGGTTTGAAAAGTCATATATATATATAGAATGTGGGCAAATATTCAATAAAAAACATGTAATCTACTATTAAAATTGTTAAAATTTTGGTGAATATTAGCCATTTGATCATATATATGTAAAAAATGGGCGGATTTTTAACCAAATGAGTGAATATTTTTTTCAAAAATGTCCAAAAAATAGGCAATTAGCAAAATTTCGTCTGTAAAATTTTCCCTATGTTTCACAGAGCTGTATAGATCTCACTATAGCCACTAATGGAAGATACTTAATCAATGGTGGGAAATCTCATCATTGTTGATTAGTGGTTGTCATTGATGTCAACCCAAGAAACACCAGGGGCTACCTCGATCTTGCAAGGGCATTTTGACTTGAAAACTTACTCTATTTTGAGTCAATGATCTTCTAGATGGATTCTACTCGCCGAGATGTATCCGTTGATACATGGCACGCCAAGTAATTCTTCATGGTTTGAGAGATATTCATGTTTGAAGTTAGTAACACCAGTTAGTGAGCTAAAACCTTATGGGTTTGTGGCATGGCACTCATAATTGGTTGTGGTCATTGAATAGTCAATAATTAATAAATCTTTTTGCTCCTAAAATCCCTCCAATGTTCACTTGTTGAGGACCCTCTCAACTCAAGACATTCATATAAATAATGACTCTCATATCCTCCTCTAGTAGGGATTTTGTGGCTTCAAATAGGGCATCGTTGCATTTTCGCTATAACTTTGTTTCTGTGAAGCTTAAGTGGCTGAAATTAAAACCCATTTGAGCCGAAATATTGATGAGCCTCGTGACCGAATTTCAGATCTTGTTTCGCTATATTTTCGGAGATATGATCTGAGGAAGTTAGGGTTTTTGCAAGCTCCTGAATTCCATGTCAAACAGGTGACATTGGGAAAATCGTTATAAATTTCTCTCTAAGCATTGGATTCAAATTTCGTAAATAGTTGCAGAAAGAGGACAGGCTGTAGTTTGTTGAGTAGAGTTTTCAGGGTGGAAGGTAGAAACATTGACATGTGGCACTTCGTACAAGTTCGCTCTTTTGAACCAGTCTATAATCAGGTCATCGTGGGAGATTGGGCATAACTCTTTCTTGAAGAATCCAATCTTGATCAGACCTATGGGGTTGGAAACGGGACTCAGAGGGCTACCACAAGTTGAAATTTCAGACCTTGGAGATCCGAAATTACATAGATACAATAGATTGAATATCGAGCTCCTAGAAGGCAAGAAAAGGCATGCATTCAAGGATCATTATAGTAAGGACCATGCATCAACAGTCAAGGGTAAGTCTCCTATAGCAAGGTATGTATGATTAGTGTTTACATTTGAAATATGAGTATCATCTCTGACATATGTTTTTGCAGGACAATGTAAGTACATACAGGGTCTCGATTATATCTCTATGTCTCTATATGTCACAGTTAGTTTCGATACCACATTTCAGATGTCCTATTCTCGATACTACACATTTGATGCTACATATTCTTGATGCTACACCAAGTCTGCTAAATCTATATGATGTTGTAAGTTCATGTTACTTGTCTTGTCATAGTTGATAGAATGGTCTCTATTGTTGTACTTAGAAATTGGTCCATCACAAGTCTAGGGTCTGTCATCAGTTTTTATTGTATATATCTTTAGGTCAGTTTTGGATATAGTCTTGCATAGAGTCCAGGCCTATATCAAGAGTGGGAGTCTTTGTCTACTGCTGCAACAAGTCAACAACAAAAGTGACAAGCACACTTTAGGTACGCATTGTATTTTAATTTGTATTTATTCATTATTATGCACTTACATGTGTTTTGCAGGCAGAGATAAGTTGAAGGGTATTTTGTTTTGTTTTGGGATTGGCTTCGCCAAGCAAATTTTGCATGCAGGTAGAAGAAGATTCAAGTACAACTTCAAGCAAGAATTCAAGAGCAGAAGTATCAAATCAAAGGAAGCATTACAGCGGGACATCCTTTGAAGACATAACAACTATCCATATATTGTGAAGAAGTGTCAAGGCCAAGAGTCATCATTGTAAAGTTGTAAAAGAGTCATTTGTAAAAGTGTCATCATTGGAAGAGTCATTATTGTAAAAGAGTCAATCTGCCTAGAGTTGAAAAGACATTATTGGGAGGTACAAAAGTCTCTGTTGGGATGATGTCATGGTTGGGTTGCAGGTCATAGTGTGATTGGTAGTTCGGTCAAAATCATGGTAAATCATATTGTATCGTGGATCGTTGTCCCTGGTACGGGAATCCACACTCTTGTCTCATTTCAGTCATTATAGGGTGGCAGGGAGGTGCTAGGTTGGTGCATGAAGTCTCCTACAGGTTGGAGCCTGTGACCACTTCAGGGTGGTAAGTTGGTCTAGGATATTGGGGCATCCATTCAGTTGACTACTGAAGAAACCAGGGCGTTGGGGCATCCTTCCAGTGGGAGCTAGAGAAGAATGCTTTTCTAGACTTCTAGGAAGTTGTTGCTTTCATTTCAGTTGGGGATGAAGATTAAAGAATTTATTAGAAAAACGTTTGGTGGTTTTTGACCCAGAGGGTGTTTTCCACTTAAAATTCTTGTGTCTACTATGTTCTTTTATTCACTGTTGTTACTGCATAAACATTAATAATAATTGAAAATTAACTAATGCTCTGAAAAGATTTAAAAGTGCTAATTGCTAAGGAACATTGATTCACGCTCCCTCTCAGTGTTTCCAACAATCACATGGTTATTCTTAATGGTATAAACCACTCCCTTCTTTATGGTGGGATTTCTTTCTTTCCTTTTGTTTGTGGTGCTAGTGTGGTGGATTTTGTTTTAACCAACATGGCTTTTTTCCTTTGGATATTATTGATCTCTAGATGTCCTCCAACCCCTTCTTCTCTTGCTGTATTCTCCTCAGTATTTTTCTTTACCCCCTTGTAAACTCCAACACTAACCCCCCACGCCATTCTGTCATTATCCAATCTGATAAACTACTTAAGGAAAAATATATTGTCATTCTTAAATCGAATAACTTAATTATTTATGATGTTTAAAATCAAGTTGAGCACACTATTCATTTTTCCCAAGAAATTTGGTCTTCAGCATTGAATGATTTTCTCCCCTTTAGTCACATCTCCTATTGGTTACAACAAAATCTAGCAGCCATAAAATGTAAGTCCCAAGCACAAAGTGTTAGTTTGTGTAATTTACGAAGGCTACGGACTGTCACCTCAGCAGCTCTTCCTCTTGCTTTACGTTGGCTCTTGTCTAACTCAGGGGGTTATTCCTAAGGCAAGTCTAAGTCTAGTGGTTTATATGTGTTAATGAAGTGTTTCAAGATTAATGTGCTTTGGTTTAGACAGTTTTACATGTTTACAATGAAGGCATGTATGTTTAGATTTTCAACCAAGTTCAAGTTTACTATAGGATAGTCACATAGTGAATGCTAGGTTTTTAGACTTATGTCAAGTCTGAATTATAATGATCATGTGAAAGTTATTTTTCATATTTGCAAATGAAAATGAAAATTGAGCAAATAAAGTATGAAATGAAAATGTAAATGCTCAATAATACAATCTCAAAATTAATTTTCTGTGTTAAATCTGAATGCAAAATACAGAAATTTAATAGTGGATAGTGGAACTCTAAAGAAAAAATAATAGAAATTGCTCAACACACAACATGAGACTATCACGTGATCAAAAAAAGTGAATTCTAAGGCTCTAATACAATCTGTAAAAGGTAAACTTTTGAACTATATCAATTGCTGGAAATGCACTTGATGTAACCCAGAAATTTAAGGTAATTTCCAAAATGCATAAAATCAAATCTAACCTAGTTTACGGTGAAATTTGAGGTCCTAGGTCACTGTGAAAGTTTCCGAATTAAATGTTAGAAATGCACTTAAAACATAAATCCTAAACACTATTCTAGCAAGTGTACCACTAACTTCCCATATGGTTGAAAGTTGAAACCTAACTGTACAAGGAAATGACCCTAAGAGAGTAATTTCAAATTTAGACCAGGTAATGTATTTGCCTAAATATTACTAGCCTAAGTCAGTACTTTTTGAAGTAACAAGAATAGAAATACTTGATGCAAATAAACATTAAATAACAAGAGTGAAGGAAAATCATGTTGCTGTAAAATCTAGTAGGCCTTGGAGAGGGAAACTCTACAACATATAAACTAGACCAAGTGTAATATCCCTCCCCTTAATAATAAATGATAAATAATAAAAATAAAAATAATAATAAATAATAAATCACTTAAATAATAAAAAATAATAAATCATAAACGATATTTAAAAATATATACAAAATAATAAAATAATAATAATAAAAATGGTTATTCTCTAAATAAGAATAAATAGAAATAACACAATAAAAGCAAGAAAAAGAAGAAAATAAAACAAGAAAGCTAAAGAAAAGAAAAGAAATAAAACAAGAAAACTAAAACATGAAAAGAAAAGTAAAGAAAGTTAAAAGTCAAAGTCGCATGTAGACACATGGAGTGTGTGCATGTGGTTCCCCTTCCAATGTTTGTTCTACTTATTAAAGGTGACGAGGTTGGAGGCATTCCATCTTTCCGAGTTTCTATCTTTCATTTTTTTGGGAGAATGGTGTTCTAAGACCTAGGAGTCACTGACAGTAGTATGTTGATTGAGGGCTCGGGGGTGGCCAGTTGTAGCAAATCCTTGCACAATTGAACCTACGGCTGGGTGGAGAGTCGTCCCCAAAACTTTTTTGTCATCTGGCAGACTTCGATCACAGGTAATATAGGTATGTGCTTATTTGTTTGATTATGATTTTAATTAGGAAATTAATTTTATATTTACTTTGGACTATTACATATGGTATCAGAGTAGGGCTCAACCCTTAGGGCCTATGGGCATCTAAAAAAAAATAATTTATTTTGTCGGAATATTTAACTTGACTTGTTTTTTTTGAAAGTTACAGGATGCTTATTTTCATATGAGTAATTTCCACGGCAACTGAACTTTGGAATCGGGGTTTCTATATTTCCACAATTCTGATTTGTTTTCATTAATTTGTTAGCCATTGTTTGCAAGCTCATTTTTGTCTGTGAATTTTTTTACTTTGTTTGTTTGTCAAGAATCCTGTTTAGTCTCTCCCTCAAATTCTTATAAGAAAGAGTAGAGTTTGGATGAATGGGCTGGTCCGAGTCGCACAACCACTGCCTTGCATGATGTACACAAATCTGAAAGGCATCCTTGTGTGAAATAGTTGCATTAGGTGGCCTCAATGTTATAAATGATCCAATCATGGATTATGCATCAAGATCTTCTTCTCGGAGATGATCTGTAGCATCCTCCGTGACATTGAATAATTTTGCAAAATACAGAACCTTCAAGAGGGCTGCAATGACAATTATATCGAGAGAGCCATAATTCTTTCTTGTCCCATGAGCTCCTCATGTAATGTGAGACCAATACCGCCAAGTCTCTCAACACTCGCATTAAGTGCATCTAACTCTTAATCTTGTTCTTTTATGAGAAAAACTTGTCTGTCTGATTCTGATGTAAGAAATTCATCATTATATGAGGTCATAACTCGATTTGGTTTTTCTCCCGGATGATCATTTGACAACCTTAGAAGCTGCCGGCGCATGCCATTCAAAGTGATATTAGTTTGCACAGATTTTCTCAGTGTCCCAATATATGTTTGGATCCGCTCGTATTATAATTACACAAAAGACATTGCTCCACTACAGAACTCTCCTCGTGGCCCTTTCTAGACTCTTTGGAGCATCCATTTATCATAATTCCTTTGATGTCAGAATACTCATTATTTAAGCCTCCATCATCGACGAAGTTGTGTTCTTTATTAGTTACAGAACTATGTTCCTTACCATTTGTAGAGTCGTCGTCTTCATCTGGTCCCTTGAGAACAAAATCCACGAATTCCCTCTCTTGTTCTGCAAGCTCTTCCCTGAGAGCATTACTCAAAGGTTGTTTCAACTTCTCCAATTCATCAATAAGAACTGCTATCCCCGTAGCTTTAAAGAAATGAATGAACTGGTATTGTATTCACACCCAACTTTTCAATTGGCTTTGATGATGGTCTTCAATACTTTAGAGTGGCTTTGATGATGGAGTGCATCTGTCGGTTTTCGGGTTTTCTAGCAGGCTAGACAAAAAAAAGTGAAAAACGTGATATGCGATGTGTGCATCCGTATCTGATTGCAGCAACTTCATCACTCTGGAAAATAGCATTAAGACTATAGAAATGCTTCCTTCCATTTTTTTTTTCTTCTGGTATGGCGATGCTAGAAGATTTGTCATTACTTTCCCTCGGCCTACAGTTGTATTGAAATTATTTGAGTTTCCCCCTTTCTCGTAAGGTCTGAATCCATATTTTCTATAGACCTCCCACACATTACGCTGTCTTGATCGTTAAACATTGGCCGTTGTTGTGCAGTATGACCCCTCATTCTATGCTTTCAATCGAGCATTTCTTATTCAGGCGAGCATCATGTTCGTTTATGAGATATCAGAAGTTAGCAGATGTAACAGGTGTATCGGTTATAGCAGCAGATATGTTGCACCCTTGCGTGCGTTTCATATGATGTATTGGGTTTCTGTACACATGCAGGCAATTTTATGTCTTATTCGGGAAATTAATATGGCTAAATGTATTGTAATTTAAGGGATTTGGTATGGTGTTGCCTTCACGGGTGCGCTTGTAGGTAGACCATATAATTAATAAAATGATTTTATTTTGTGTTTGGGAAGGGATAACCTTCCCAGTCATCCGATACGGTTCTGGGTCGGGTGGCGGTGTCTCTTCTTTATGGTGTGGAATATTTCTTTGGTGGTTTGATTTCTTAAATTCCCTTAGAGTAATTATTTAATAGCCATAAGAATCTCAAGATACACTTGTTTAACAATTTATTTTGTTAAAAGCAGTCCATTTAATTTTTTTTATCTTTCTTCTAACATAAGTTATGATTGCTTAAATAAATACGTAAATATTTCACTCTACAACACAAAATTTCAATTTATCTTTATCCTTAAAAATCATGAATTTGTAGAATTAATATTGGTGTGACATATAATGATGAATAAATTTTCTTTTGAAATTCAAGTACCTTTTTAACACAATAATGCCACCAATATTCTTAAGCTTTAGTCATTCGAATTTGGATTTTACATTGAGACAATTCTCTAAGTTTTATTCTGACATCATTATTACCTTCTAACTCATGTTTTCAATGGTTTTATACTACAAAATTTGTGATTGTTGATAATTTATGGTTTAAAGTATTATGATTGTTGATAATTTATGATAAAATATATCTTATTAAAACTCATAAACTCTGATAATAAGGATAACTTATTAACCTTATTATTATTAGACTCTGATAATAATTATTATTGAGTATATTGGTTCTTATTTTTCTTAAAGTGATGAATTTTGATATTGAGTTACAACAGTGTTTTTATTTCTCGTACAAGGTCTCTATATCAACCTTCTTTTCTTTTTACAATTCATCAACTTTTTTTTCATTACATTTTGATAACTGATCTGGCTTTGGTAGACTGATATACTTTTAAATAACTACAACTAGCTTATTTCTTTAGAATCATTATAAAAGTATGATATTAG
This sequence comes from Pinus taeda, assembly GCA_000404065.3. Taxonomy (NCBI): domain Eukaryota; kingdom Viridiplantae; phylum Streptophyta; class Pinopsida; order Pinales; family Pinaceae; genus Pinus; species Pinus taeda. Next base: position 18,691 of record APFE031398927.1, read on the forward strand.
ATTATGGAAGTGAGACCTGAAATTCCAAGGGTATTACCTTTTATTTTGGAAGATCAACTGTAAGTGTTTGGCCGGTATAAGTTAAAGTTTGGTGCACTCATTAGTTCCTCATTGGGTCTTCATATGCATCATCATAGACAACAGATTATTTGGTTTGGATACCGGCCCTTTCCTCCGTGATTCTCTGCTCTCATTAGAAATCCCATTACATGGTAAAAACCACTATCTCATTTTCTTGAGTTGTTTGCTAGACGCTATTTCATAAAATGAAAAGTGCTATAATCAACTACAATGGTTAAAGGTGTGACATAGCTCTCTCCATTACAACCATATAACAAAGTGAAATTCTAAATGAGTCACATAATTAAAGGTATATAGTTTTGTTATGACTCATTGATTCATTGGAAAAGTATATAATCTTGGATGGTGATAATCTACCCATAAGGTAGGGTTGTTTCATTTCATCCCATGCACCCATGGTTGTTCCTGTGTCAGCTTGACGATGTATAATTCTTTGAAAGATCGATATATTTTCTGTGTATCAGCTTATGAATTTTGCCTTGAGAATCCTGTGATACCATGCTATGATGAATGATGGTCATTTCCGAACATTGTAAACAACTGAACTTCACATCCTAAACGATCATGATTCAATCCACATTGGATGGCATTTTCTGGTGTAATTACTCACCACCGGTTCATTTTGTAACATAGTTGAAGTATTTGGATAATTGATGATTGGTCACCAATTAAAGTGCTCTAAAATAGTGAAATTTGTCCCAATTCACAAACTCTTATATCTTATTACCTTTAGATCATCATTGTTCACTTGAATCTATTCATTATTTTATTGTTCAATCTGATCTAAAAACACAGAGATAACATTCCTTGAATGTTGATCATTATTTGGGTTGGATTGCTATTCTCATTGTCCTTTAGCGATAGTAGTTGCTTGGCATTTCTCTAATCTATTATTGCAAGAACACAACTCTCTCAATATGATCTTCTAATAAGTTCAATTTTGCATTGCAGTTGTCATTCAGATTACATGTATCTGCTCATTTACTACTCATATCATTTGTATATTAAACATCATCAAGCTATCATTGAAGTCCCCTTCATTCTTGAGTGAATCAGTTGGGTTTGCAGTATATATATATATATAAACCACAGGATGGTATATTTTAGTCTCAGTGGCAAATCGTACAGATTTGGATTAAAGTTCAGATGTTGAGTATAATGTTACATGAAAGGTCAGCAGAGGCGGTTGGTTGGTAAAGTCCGACTCGTAAAGACGGTGAGCTCCTGTGCTCAAACCTGAGCGAGGGCGTTGACTAGTTGCAGGGATACTTGCCTGGGCCAAGCCCGCTCACCTTTTTTGACCTTTTGGGAAAACTGGGGAGCGCGGGAGTTTGCAGAAGACCAAGGCGGAAAGCTTCTGCGTGGTTGTTTCTCCATGGATGGTAGCAGAGGAGGGAGCTCCACTCCCTCCTTCAGAGAGGTAGTTGTTAACAAGAGCAAGACACGCCAGGAATTAGGCAGAGGTAAATTGACAGTAGAAGGAGAAAACAGGGACAAGGAAACAATAAGTAACAAGAAGAAGAAAAATGATGGCACAGAAGACAAGGAGGAAAATGACAAAAAACAGGGAACAACAAAGAAGAACCAAAAGGGACCGTGCAAGCCCAAAGCTGAAATCACTCCCAAAGTAATCTTAAATAACCCAGAGTTGCAGGCCCACAGGGAGCACATGCAGACTTATGCAATCATATGCAAATTCATGGGACTATGGCCCCCCGAAAAGGCTTTACAAACTTGGATCAGAAACCACTGGAAGCCTAAAGGAAGCATTAATCTTCATCTAGGATCCAAGGGTTTTTTCACTGTGGTGTTTGCAAACATTGAGGACAAAGATAGAGTGTTTGAAGGTGGGCCCTATTTCTTTTCAGCAGCAGGGCTCTATATGCGGCTGTGGATGATAAACTTCGTGCTGGAGCGGGAAACCTTTACCTCAGTCCCGGTTTGGGTAAGACTCTACTCCCTACCTCTGGATTATTGGCGAATAGAATCACTAACAACTATAGGCAATAAATTAGGGAGGTATGTCAAAACTTCTGAAGCCACAAGAAGGGGAAAATATACCTCCTTTGCCAGGATTTGTGTAGAGATGGACCTATCTGGAGCACTTCCGGACGAGGTGATATTGGAGGTTTATGATGAGGAATGGGTGCAGACGGTGGACTACAAGCATATTCCTTTTAGATGTCGAAAATGTCATGAACATGGGCACCTTCTTAGAGACTGCCCTCTCAGTAAGGTAGAGAGCAAAAGCAATCCAAACACAATGAAAGATACAGAGGGCTTTCACAAAGTAGCTCATAAAGGTAGAAATGGTAAAAAAGGGCCAAAACAACGCCAAAGCGGAGATCAAAAAGTGAGGTTGAACTAGTTCCAAGTTCTTGAAGAGGAGGAAGATACAGCAGTTGAAAATCAGGTAATGAAGGATGGAGATGTTAAGCAGGACAAGGAAGAAGAACAGGATCAAGAAAAGGTAAAGGAAAAGCAACAAGAGATCATGATGAGTGAATCAGAGATGGATATGGATCAGGAAATGACTCAGAGTGAGATGGATATGGAAGACAAAGAGTTACAAGAGATTCTTGATAGAGAAAACCTAGATCTAGAAGGGTTCTTGAGTAAGGGAACAACGGGTGGGGTAGAATCTCTACCACAAGAAGAATGCAATCGAATAAAGCAGTTATTCTTATGGAAAACTCAGGCCAAGGACTTGGGCAAAGATAACAGCATGGAAAGGCAAGCCAACCATGGAATAAAAGCAGTAAAATCAACTCCAGGATTAGCTCCAAGAAACCCGGGGAAAAAAAGGGGCAGAAAAAAGCAGAACGAGCTATTAATGGAATGTGGAAAGCTCATGATAGACTTAGGTAAGATGAAAGATCTAACCAGTTACTCCTTTACTAATCTGTAATTATGAAGTTTACAACTTGGAACATCAGAGGTCTAGGAAGCAAAAGAAAGCAGAGAATATTGAATAATAGAATGAAGCAGGTAGCTCCGGATATAATTTTTGTCCAAGAAACGAAATGCTCTATTCAAAAGATAAGACAAATACATAGTAAATGGCTCAGTAGATATGAGTTTATAGAAGTCAAAGCAGAAAATACAGCAGGGGGTATCCTTATCCTCTGGAATCCCCAGAAAATAGGTATTATTGATGCGAAGGCATCAAGGAATTATTTATCAGTTGTTATTCAGCCTGCAGGTGATAGGGACGCTTATCTTGTAACGAATGTTTATGGCCCTCAAAGGTTGGATGACAAAATCAGGTTTATTGATTCCTTAGTGGACCTCTGAAATAGATTTGCAGGCTACCGTGGGTTATAGGAGGAGATTTCAACATGATTAGATCTCTCTTGGAGAAAAAAGGGGGTACAAGAGCACTAAGCAAAGATTCCTTAGCTTTCCAATGTTTTTCAGAAAACATGAAGCTGGTGGACATTGAGACAAACAATGGCCTTTGCACATGGAACAACAAAAGAGGAGGTGATTCTCAGGTAGCTTCCAAGCTAGACAGATTTATGATATCTGAAGAGCTCATGCTTCTAGACAAGGAAACTATAGCGGATATTCTTCCTTTTGGAGGCTCAGATCACTGGCTGATTCAAATGGAGATCATGGGCATTGGCACCCCAAGAAACAAACCATTCAGTTTTGAAAATATATGGCTGTCACACCCGGATTTTTACAACAATATTGAAAAACGGTGGGCTGAAGACCTGCAAATTCAGGGATCTTCTATGTTCCTGTTGCATAAAAGACTAAAGCACATCAAGCAGAAGCTAAAGGAATGGAACCAGAAGGAATTTGGCAATATTTTCACAAGTAAAAAAATTGTAGAAAACAAAATTCTAGAGCTCAATCAAGCTTTGATTAGGAATGGCTTTGATAAAGACAAAAATGATCTAGCAGAGAAATACCAACAAGAATGGGAAATGCTATGCAAAAAAGAAGAATTTTTTTGGAAACAAAAATCTAGGGTGCAATGGCTGAAAGAAGGAGAACTTAATACCAATTTTTTTCACAGATCTACCATTGCGAACAGAACTCACAACAGAATCTCTTCGATCAAGGATGAAAATGGCCAAATTCATCAATCCCATGAGGAGATAGATGCAGTGTCAGTAAAGCATTTGGGGACATTGCCAAAGAAAATGTTTCAGAAAGAGAACCTTTCATCAAGGACATAATTAAACATATACCTAAACTGGTCTCAAGAGAGGATAACTGTAATCTCAATAGACCTGTAACTAAAAAGGAGATCAGTGAGGTCCTCAAGGAAATGCAAAATGGCAAAGCACCAGGGCCGGATGGTTTTAATGTGGATTTCTTTAAAGCCTGCTGGAATATTGTTAAAAGTGATATAGTGGAGATTGTGGACAAACAGATCTCTAAATTTAGCTGGTAGATTGGTTCTTACTAAAGCAGTTCTCCAAGCTATCCCTATATTTATGCTATCAGCCCTCCCAGCTCCAATTGGAGTCTTACAACAATTTTGGAATATTCAACGAGATTTTCTGTGGGGCAAAGAGGAAACAAGGAAAAAATGGGCTTTAGACTCATGGGAAAAGATCTGCAAACCCAAGAACCAAGGAGGCCTGGGTTTGGACAATTTAGAGATCCTCAACAAGGCTCTTGGAGCAAAATTTCTGGTGGAGGTGGGTTAAGGATCCGAAAGCTCAATGGGCAAGCATCTGGAAGGAAAAATATGCCAATGCCTGGCTGGCTTCTGATATAATACGTATGACAGGAACAGTTAAAGGCTCACCCATATGGAACAAGGCATGGGAGAATAGAGAAGTGGTGCAAAAAAACAGTTTCTGGGAAATCAGAGAGGGAGATTTGGCACTTTTCTGGGAGGACAAATGGCAACAAGAATCTAATCTTCTAAGGGAAGAATTTTTAGGCCTCAAGCATGAGATTGACAATCAAGGATTAGTTAAGGTGAAAGACTTTTGGGAGAATACACACATTACAGGAAAGTGCAGAATTTGGAAAAAAATAGAGAGCAGAGAGGATAGGACCCTCAACAGTAAGGCTAAGTCCCTTAAAAGTATACTGGAGCAGAGAATAATTCTTGTAACGAAAGGGCAGGATCAACTGAGATGCGGCAACAACAAAGAGGGCAACTTTAATATCAAGGAAGCTAAAGGTCTCCTCCTTGATCTGGAACCACAAGCGCCAAATAAAACTTGGCAGAAGATTTGGAAGCTCAAAAGCTGGATGAAAATCAAACTCTTCATGTGGCTAGTTCACCACTAGAGAATTCTAACCTGCGACAACCTCAAAAAAAGAGGAATGTTGGGACCCTCCAGATGTCATCTCTGTGAAACCCAAGAGGAGACCATCGAGCATCTTCTCAACAGCTATATTTTCACAGACAGGATATGGGATTTCTTTACCAACATCTTCAGACAGTTTGATAGAGACAAAGAAAGTATTGGTAACACTCTTAACAATTGGAGGAATAATTTCTCTGATAATGAAATTCTCAATTTTGCCTGGGAACTCTTGCTGGGTTTCATTATATGGAATGTGTGGAAAGAAAAAAACAAAAGAATTTTCAAAGAGGTAAAGACTAACTCTCTATGCCTGGTGAAGCTGATTGTAAAACAACTTAAGGAGACAGTGGGTACCACTGTCAGGAATCTCCCCAAAAATCCTCCCTCAGTAGAAGAGTTGAGAATCCTTCTGCTGTTAGACATGCAGGGCCTTATTCCTCAAGGTCCAGGTAGGAAAACAAGCATGAGAGATGAGGTGGAGGAATTCTGGCATCCTCCCCTTGAAGGCTTTTTAAAGTACAACATTGATGGAGCTTCCAAAGGCAACCCGGGGAAGGTTGGCTTTGGGGGAGCTCTAAGGGATGAAACAAGTAGAATAATCACCCTCTTCCATGGACACTTAGGAAAAACCACTAACAACATGGCAGAGCTAATGGCGTTGGAGCAATGCTTAGAATTTTTGGTACAGAACAATTGCCAAAATGTCATAAGAGAGGCGGATTCAGAGTTAGTCATCAACGCAGCCAGGAGAATCAGTAATGGGACAGGGCCGGAAAAGGTCACAAAACACTGGAGGTTAACGCGGGTTCTACAGAGAATTCAAGGTCATCTACAGAAACTTTGTACTCTCAGATTTATACATGTGAAAAGAAAGGCCAACAAATTGGCAGATATTCTTGCCAACCAAGGTGTCAGTTGCAAGGACAGCGCAATCTTATGGAGGTGGAACACAATGGCGCAGAGCAACCTGAAAAAACTCTGTCATAACCAGGCGGAGGAAGACATGGAAGAGCACAGAAGCAAAATGACAGAAACCAACTAGTTGTGATCAGAGGTCATAGGGCCGCTAAAGGTTGGACAAAAAGGCTCATGGTGGAAGATAAGCCCAAGTCAGTGATTAAGTTGACAACGATCAGGATTATTCTCCATGATGGATGTTAGAGTTGCCCTGACCGAAGAAAGCAGAATCTCATAATACAACATCACCTCAAGGGTTTGCCTGTAGGCTGGTTCAGAGTCATCCCTAACTGGATCTGTGGTGGTTGTTTCCTCTCTCTTTCGTTCCGGAAGAATCGGCGCATCGTTGGGCGCTCTCAATGGTCGCAACACCCGGAGTTTTCTGTCCGGAATCTGCTTACCAGCTTGGAAGTGGTTTTCTGGTGATCGCCAGCCCCGAAGGCGGATTCTGGTTTTCCCGATTTGGCTGCGATCCCATCCAAAGGTTTACACGTGGAGGTGGGGCCGGTTGGAATACCACCCTCATCGCACACTATAGTTCGACAGTTTTGGGGGGTGCGATACATTCCAGATCGTCCGATCATTTGACATGAAGCGACGGCTGGGATGGGTCGTGCAGTCTGGTGGTCGGGCTTGTTATGTGTCAGGCTTCTTTCCATCGCGAATTTGTCCGCTGCCGTCGGTTTGGGTTAGAAGTTTTTACGATGTAGTTTTTTGAGACAGGATTAATCTCTTTTCTCTTCACTTCTAGCGTTGGAAGTTAAAACCGCTTCTAGGACGGTTTTGGTGCGATCGCACCGCGTTTTAGCGGAAGGCGGTTTTGTTGTCGGGGCAGCGATCCCATTCATCTACTGACACGTGGTTGAGGGCGGGGTTTAAAAACCACCCTCATCGCACTTTAATTAGCGGTCACTTCTGGCGTGCGATTTTCAGAGCGACCGTCCGATCACTGCAGACCCGAGGACGATCAGGATGTTGTGTGCGGTTTGGTGGGTCCGAAGGATTATACTTCTGGATACTTTTTGTAGCGATGAGCTGTTCCACCATCGGATTTATGTTAAATCTCGGACGGTAGAGTTTTTGTGGCAGGATAAAGGTCTGTTGGCGCAGGGTTTGGTGGGGAGAGTTCTTGAGCCCTGCGATTCCCATCGCTTGGTTTTGTCAACACTCTTTCTAGAGTGGCTAGCACTTTTTGAGGTCAGAGGGACTAGATTCTGTAGGATTTTTCTTTGGTGGCTTACGCCACTCTAGGGAAAGGAAAAGTGTATATATTGTAAACTATGTTTGATTTAATGAAACAGAAGGTACGAATCTTGCATCAGCAAAAAAAGAGTATAATGTTACATGAGGTTCGTGATTCAAGGTTAATTGCATATAATGGTTAAAGTTGTCTAAGGAGAAATGGAAAGGAGAAACTTGCAATTTTTTTTAGGATGATAACTAATGATAGTTCATGTGATTATGGCTAACTTAGATCAGATAATTAAGGTGGTAGAGAAGAAGTATCACAACAAGAGTAAGAAATCAGTAAGAAGAGACAACCTATTTTAAAACATAATGAAAGAGTTTGGTATAATCATAACTTGGCACTCTAAAGGTATCACTATAAGGTCTATCTAAGGATGATGCACATAAAGAAGAAAGTATTGGCAATCAACTAGTGAAGTTGGAATCATGGTAATAATGAAGGTCATTTTAAGGAACCTGGAAGGTATGATAAAATAGAATGATTGGAGAAGATAAGTTGTGTGCATAACAACATCTATAACAATGGGAGAGCCGCATTGTAAAGTTTTCCATAGGTGACTAACTATATGAATGAATTATGGACAACAAGATGAAGGATCAGGGAATTTTATTATGTTGATGTCTTAAAACAAGAACTGATAAGCGGATTACATTTGGTAGCCATCTTAATGAATTTATTTATCAAGTATTACCCAAGTTGGGAAATAGTAACATTTCCAAGGTATATCAGTGCTATGTTTAAGAGAGGAGGAAAAGAAACCACACTGACTGGAGGTGAGAAATTAAAGTCGAATAGAATAAAGTAAAGAAATTTCCATTTTAAAGCTAGTAGACATGGAATATTGGGAAATTAAGACTAGGAGAAAAATATATAAGAATATCTGGTAGAAGGAAATGAAGGGATGTTCTATCAAGAAGAAAGTTCTTTTAAAGGTATTGATGAGTGGAGCGAGAAACATGATTGGTAATGGTCATAATGATGATCTACATATTTTAAAAATGTGAAGATGTGAAGTTGCATGATGACCAAGTGATAATAAATGAGGAAGACATAGGAAGGAATGTTGCTAGAAATTTTATAAGGATACCTTGACAAGGATTGTGTACATAGTGACAAAAGAAGTGAAAGTCAATTAATAGTGGTTGTACTTGACTAATTTTCACTCATTGTTTCATGAGTAGGACTTCCCATAAAGTTAAAAGAGGTTGTTTCCACATAATTAAATTTTTCATGGACAATGAGGGTAGTAGTGTTTGCAACTGTTTCAAAATGTAATATAATGATACTATTTCATAAGAAAGAGTCTTTTATGATAAAGCAATCAAATGGTATTGAGATACGAACTTGACAAATTCGACGAGATAAGAAAATATTTCTATGGATGAAGTGCTAATTGTTAAATAAGTCAACATGGATCAACAAATCCTCGTGCAAGTAAATTAAGCATGATATAAAATTAAATCATGATGAAATAATGTTTATATGCATTTGCATATAGCGGTATTGGAATCAGTAAACCAAAGGGTAAATGGATGTAAATCAAGGAATTTTAATTTTGAAATAGATGATGATGGAATAACTAGGAAATATCTTAAACAATGAATTTCACCATAATTTCCTTGGGGAAGGAAGAATATATAACAAGAGATTAAGACCCAAGATGATGAGGCTCATGTGAAATTTAACGATGTACTTAGATGATTATACCGTTGGTGTAAATGATCGACTACCTAGTAGAAAGAAGTGGAAATGATTATTGAAAAGTAATTGACAACTTGATGAAAACATATTGACGATGTTTCATGATATCATGGTAGGAGGATAATGATGCACATATGGTTCTTATAGTGTTAATGTATCCATACAATGATAGCGATATGAATAGGTCAAGGTATATTGATATATTCATTTACTACGTGATGATAAGTATTTAATGTTGAATACTCATGATGGATATGATATGCATAATGTGGCATAAGAGTTATGATGTTGTAATATGAGGTTTATTGACATGTGATTCATTTATGTGAAGTTATGATAAGTCTTTGATGGTATTTCATGAGGTTAAGCATGCGATAGTTGCGTACAAATTTATGATATGCATGAGCATGCAGTTCGTTATTAGTCATAATGTTGCCATTAACATTGATGAATGTTCTCATGATGACATGCAAGACTTGGCATGTGGATTATTTCCTATGATACTATGATGGTATGGTTAATGCATTGGTTGCATGTTGGGGTGTGATGATTCATAGGACTCCACAAATGGGCCAAGAGGGCCGGTTTATTTGATGATCTTGTGCGAGCCCATACGCACGAGGGAGAATAAGTAACACCATATGGGTTGGGGACAAAACTCAATCAACACTACATATGCTAGTGTTTCCTTTGTCTTATGTATAGCTCTTGAAGGGCTATAGGACCATCTTGAGGAGGCCAAGTGCTTGATGTTCTAGGCTAGGTGCCTGTTATTGGATTGGGATGACGAAGTTTGGAAAGGATGTAAAGGACTTCGATGCCTGGGGCTGTGCGCCTTAATAGTTGTGGAGGGAGTGGGCCAGCCTTGTAAGACGCTCGGTGACATTGAGTACCGGACCAGATGCCTGCCTTGAGACAGATGAGGTCTGAGTCAGGTGCGAGCCTTGGACTAGGATACAGACTGGGTCAGGCTTATGCCTGGTGCCGAAAGTGGGAAAAAGGACAGAGATTCCTTGAGATTTCCCGGGGTGTTGGGGACTTTCGATGCCTGTTGGTGTATACTAGTTCAGCAGCGCGTGGTTGGGCAACATGAATAATTAATAAATAAATAATAAATAATAATAAAACATAACTTCGGGACAAGTTCTCTAAGTGGGGAGTATGTAATATCCCTTTCCCTTTAATTATTAAATAATAAATAATAAATAATAATAAAACATAACTTCGGGACGGAGTTTCCTTAAAGTGGAGGTATGTAATATCCCTCCCCTTAATAAATATATAATAAATAATAAATAATAAAATAATAAATAATAATATAATAATAAATAATTAATCACTTAAATAATAAAAATACAAAATCATAAATTATATTAAAAATATATACAAAATAATTAAATAATAAAATAATAAAAATAAAAATCGTTATTCTCTAAATAAGAATAAATAGAAATAACACAAAAAAAGCAGGAAAATGAAGAAAATAAAACAAGAAAGCTAAAGAAAAGAAAAGAAATAAAACAAGAAAACTAAAACATCAAAAGAAAAGTAAAGAAAGTTAAAAATCAAAGTCGCATGAAGACACATGGAGTGTGTGCATGTGGTTCCCCATCCAATGTTTGCTCTATTTATTAGAGGTGAGGAGGATGGGAGGCATTCCATCTTTCCGAGTTTCTATCTTTCATTCTCTTGGGAGAATGGTGTTCTAAGACCTAGGAGTCACTGGCAGTGATATGTTGATTGAGGGCTCGGGGGTGGCCAGTTGTAGCAAATCCTTGCACAATTGAGCCTACGGTTGGGTGGAGAGTCGTCCCCATAACCTTGTTGTCATCTGGAAGACTTCGATCATAGGTAATATAGGTATGTGCTTATTTGTTTGATTATGATTTTAATTAGGAAATTAACTTTATATTTACTTTGGACTGTTACACCAAGAAACAACAAAGGGGTAGTGCCCACTGTCACCATAGCCAAAATCCCCTGCTCTTTATGGACTTTCACCAATGGGAGGATTACTAATAGGAGAGAGAACACTTAATAATAGATATTCTAGGGTTAATGTGTGAAATGATCTCACTAGGAAGTCTTCAACAAAGACATAATTTAGGTTCAAGGCTTCACAAAGAAGCAATTTGTTTTCTATGAAGAGGCCTAGAAACAAGGGCACGAGACCTAGGGTTTGATAGATTCGGCGAGTGTTGGAGCAACTCCAGGTCAAGGCAAGGAGAAAAGTTTTTTTGTAATGTATGTTAGCTAAGCCAGGGCTCATGAATCCTTCAATAAGGTCCTTAAGTTGAGGGAAGAAAGACTAGTGTTTCCCTCTCAGGGAAAACACCTATGGAAAAAGAATTTATTGTTGGAATTGGAGTGGATGCCCACTAAAATGATAGGTTTTTGGGTTGATGCAGTATTTCCTTGGACTTGAGGTATGGCAGGGTGATGGGGAGATCTTCTTGGGACAGGGAAGGTACATGCAGGAGATTCTCATGAGGTTCCACATATAGGAGTGCACGCCCATGACCATGCCTCTGGTCACAAATTGGAGGAAGGTGGATGCTACAGAGCAGAGCGAGTTGATCCCACACTTTACAGGTAGCTCATAGGGTCGTTGATGTATCTGGTGAACACACGACTAGACATTTGCTTTGTAGTCAACCAAATGAGCTAGTGCATGGTTGAGTCGGCTAGAGTGCATTGGGTTGCTACCAAACTCATGTTGAGGTATCTTAGGGGCATAACAAATTATGGGTTGTTGTACAGGTAGGTTGATGGTGTGATTTTTCAGGGCTTCACAGATGCAGATTGGGCAGGGGGTTCAACAGACAGGAAGAGCACTTCAAGTTGTACCTTTAGTGTTGGATCAACAACTGTTTCCTGGTTCAACAGGGAGCAGAGAGCAATTGCACTGAGCTTAGTTGAGGCTGAGTACATGGCTGTCAGCTAGATAGCTTGTGAGGTGATATGGTTGAGTAAATTACTTGTTGGGTTGTTCAATCAGAAGTTGGAGCCCACAATCATACACTGCGATAATCAGAGCTACATCAAGCTCTCTGAATATCTAGTGTTTCATGAACGCTCCAAGGACATTGAGATGTGGTACCACCATATCAGAGATTTTGTTCAGAGGGGTAAAGTTAGGCTCTACTACGTGCTAGTAGAGGAACACACAGTCGATATTTTGACCAAGGCATTAGCAAGGGACATATTTGTCTAGTTTAGAGATAAACTGTGTGTAGTACAGAACACTTCCCTCTCTAAGAGGGAGTGTTAAATGGAGTTAGAGGAACTAAATTTGAAGGTGCACTAAATTTGGCAAAGGGACCAACAGGTGGGCCAAAGGTGCAGATTTACTTTTTCTCATTATTTTCCATAGTCAAAAAGTGAAACGGCCTTAGCCATCCATTGAGATCTAATCTCAGCCATTTGTGGAGATGGTGGGCCTAGGTCGACTTCAAAGGAGGAAAAAGGGCGCAGACTTGGCTCATTATGCACTAGAGAACTTGTGCGTTCAACTTAGTAGAGAAAGGGTGTTTAGTTTAGTGTCTAGGGTTTTTAGATCAACGCACTAGGGCAGAGAGAGGTCGAACAAACTCAGAGTATTTTCTAGCCAATGTACACTTTAGCCAGGGCCGCATTCAACTTCACAGAAGGGTTGTACAAGTCTGTACGAGTTCGTTCATACATGCACACGCAGGCAGGTCGAGTAGGGGAAAAGTGGCAGACCAGTTGTGCTGCAGGTTAGCAGAGTGAAGGGAAGTTTTCTCTTATACTTTCAATTTCTAAAGATTTTGCTGAGCATAATAAAAAAGCTTGATGAAAATGTCTACAATTTGCTCATTTGTGGAACAATTGCATAGGTGAATAGTCTTGGCCTAAACATGATGTCAAATTAGATGATACTTTGTATTGATATGCTTGGTTTGATTATGGAACTTTGGGTTCTTGGCCAACTTTATTGTAGAAGTGTTGTCAATCAAAAGAGGAGTAGAATGCACTTGTTTCTCCTGCAAATCTTCAAGAATTTTCTTGAGCCACACAATTTCCTTCGTTTCTTCTGTTGCTGCTACATATTGTCTATCTTGGAAGATTCAAGAAAAATTACATCTTTAGATATTATAGACTACTTTTTTACTTCATCATAGGGACAATATGCTTTGGAGGTATCCGAGTACCCCAAGAAGATACATTTTCAACTCCTTGCACCAAGTTTGTATCTATGTTCCTTAGGTTTCAAGGCATAACAGGTGGAACCAAAAACCCTGAGATGCCTCACTAAAGGAATGTGGCCATACCAAATTTCATAGGGAGTCTTCTTTTTGAGAGAATGAGATGGACACCTATTCTTAATATACACTGCACATAGAAATGCATCAACCCAAAACATCAACTTGACATTTTTGAAAAACATCATTGAATGTACCATATTTAAAATTGTCTTATTCATTCTTTCAGCTACATCGTTCTGTTGGGGATTATAATGCACTGTTGTTTGATGTTTGATCTCATGTTGACGAAGATATTTTTCAAATTCATTTGAAGTATATTCTTTTCCATTATCAGTATGAATAGAGCCAATATGGGATTGTGTATCATTTTAAATCCATGCGTGAAAATTTTTGAAAGTTTCAAAAAATTCATATTTTTTCTTCAATAGATATACCCAACATATTCTTGTATAGTCATCAATAAAAATCATCATGTATTTATTACCATTTGCAGAAGGAACATGCATAGGGCCACACAAGTCAGAATGAATAATTTCAAGCTTTCTATGTGCTCTGGAATGAGAATCATGAAAAGACTGTTTGTTGTGCTTTCCCAAGATACAAGCATCACATTGCTTTAGCTTCCTAGGAATGGTGGGCAAACTAGTAACCCCATTTCTCTTCAATAAGCAAAGACTGTCATAGTTTAGATTTCCAAATCTTGCATGCCATAAGAGGCTGGATGATATTGTACCTTCATCAAATTGTGATCTGTATGCAAAATTTTGTGCATGAGCAGAGGTTCCTTGCTGCTTCAAGAGTCTTTCTTCTTCTATCCCAATCAAGACAAGTGAGTTGTCTGATGCTTTTCCGACCTCAACCTTGCCATCAAACATGTGAATGGAGTGTCCTTGCTGGCAGATGTGAACCAAAGACAACAAGTTTCTTCGCAACTTCGGGAGGTAGAGAACATCATGTAGAAGAAAGTTTGGGAGACTAGGCAATTTGAGCCTAATGGTGCCAAGCCCAAATGGCTTGCGTTTTGACTTGTTTGCAAAGTAGACTTCTCTATCAACATTATCAGTGAATTCTTCAAAGAAACCTCTTCTAAAAGTCATGTTACAAGTTTATCCTGAATCAAGGAGCCATGCATCTTTCCATGAAGCAAGTGAAGCATTAAACAAGTCTTCAGTAACTCCAATATTGTAGAAATTATGGTGTATATTTGCAACTGCTCATGAAGTTTTAATCAAAATCACAAGACACAAACCTACTCTATTGCTTTGTGGAAGTTAATTCACAATTTAGAACAAAAATTTCAGACATGCAATAAGAAATAACATGCATGCACACAATATTTTTCCTAGGGAAAGCAATCTGCTAATAACCCCAATGCCTGCTTGCATTAATCTGATGAATAGAGATGTATTACAATTGCTTTGCTCAACTGAGCACAACCTGCAAGTGAATAACCTATCTCTCTGCTCACTGAGAAGCTCTGACCTAGAATTAGTCAATTTCTGCCTTTGCTTGAGATCCTATTTCCTTCTGTAATGTCTGAGAAATTAGGCCCCAATCATTTAGGAATTTCTCCAAAATGGATTGCGCAATTCCCAAGGATGATCATCTGAATGCATGCAACACTTGTACACTCAAAACTAGTCTACAGCTGATGTTACACTGCCTTGGAATCTCCACCGTAGCTGGGGAACTCTAATTCTCTGCATGAACTAGCTATTTTAGGTCGATTGATCAGTTAACTCGATGATCATTGAGTTTCACTGAAATCCCACTGTGAAACTGACCTTCCACTAGTTCCTCCAACAGTTGGAACTAGTTTAACTGAAAACAACTTGAGATAACTAACTTTGATTGCTATAGATTAGCAATCACACATGCTTAATTGAAATCTAACTCCTCCAACTTGAATTTATTGAGTCAACTGGGTGACGCAAGCCATGTCACACTAATTAAGTGCATCCAAGTTGTCTACTGACGTGGAAATTCAATTTTTCTCAATTTAATCAAGGCAAAATCAAATTGATAATTTCTTGTTGCATTTTTCAACACTCCCTCTCAGCAAGAAAGGGATTATCAACCACCCCTATCTTGCACCTGTGGAACTCGAACTTCCCTCTTGACAAGGCCTTTTTCAAAATGTCAGCATCTTGTTCCTCTATCGGAATGTAGTGTAACAACATTATCTGCCTCTACACATAGTCCCGTAAATGGTGATACCAGATATCTATATGCTTGGATCGATTGTGAAATACAAGATTCTTAGAGAGCTTGATGCAACTCTGATTATCACAGTAGATCACAGTTGGATCCATCATCTGACCAAATAGTCCCACAAGTATCTTTCTCATCCAGATTGCCTCACATGCTGCTTGACTTGCAGCCATGCATTCTGCTTTTGCTAAGCTAAGCACCACAAATTTTTGCTTCTTTCTGTACCAGGAAACAACTGCAGACCCAATATTGAAAATTCCACCTGATGTACTCTTTTGGTTTGATGGACTCCTCGCCTAATCTGCATCTGTGAAGCCACACAACTTCACTCCTTCTATCTGTCTGTACCATAGTCCCAATTGAGTAGTGTCTCTGAGGTACCATAAAACATGCTTAGCCTCCTTCCAAAATAATTTGATCGGCCTAACCATAGCTTGGCTCAATTGGTTGACTACATAGCACATATCTGTCTGTGTGTTCACATGATACATTAGTGAACGTACTAGCTTCTGATAAATGGTAGCATCCACTTCCTCACCTGAAGTGGCATCCTCCTTCCTCCAGTTGGTCGCTAGAGGTGTCTCCATGGGTTTACAACTCTCCATGCAGAATCTTTGTAGTAACTCATTTGCATACTTGCCTTGAGACACAAATAGTTCCCCATTGCCTTGCCATACTTCCAGCCCAAGGAAGTAGTGCATCAGACCCATGTCCTTCATTTCAAATTCCCTTGCAAGGTCCTCATTTCAAGATTTGATTAGCAAGCCCAAACTCATGAGATAAATATCGATCCTGGTGTACCAGGCACGGGGTGCTTGTTTAAGACCGTACAATGCTTGCTTGAGTTTGCACACATGAGACTCTCGGTCAAATGTATCAAAACCTTTTGGTTGTTCGATGTACACCTCTTCCTTAATAACCCCATTGAGAAATGTTGTTTTTACATCCATCTAGTGGATCTTCCACCCCATTTGCGCTAAGAATTGATCTAATGGATGAGTACCTTGTGAAAATTCCTGAATCTAACACATCAGAAACCCCTACTGCAATTACTGGTTTACACTCTCCTACTTGTTCTTCAGATTAACAAGTTATTTAATTGCATAAACATCGAAGTAAACACTATTGCAACGTTCACAAATATACAGATCATGCACTGAAATAAACTGAGACAATAACACAAGGGACACCGTTAGTTTTGGACAATCATCCCTGGAAAAGCCCAATTCGGGAAAACCGGTGCAACATATAGAGGGTTTGTATTATTAAGTGGATTTCGTGAATACAACTAGGGTGCCAGAAATGGCTCACCCAACAGAGAATATCCTCAACAATAGTACCTATTCGGAGATAGATATTTTGGCAAATCAACAACTAGATGATCAAACCCTATAGCGATTTCGACTGTTCCCTATGCTGGACAGCGAAAGCTGCTCCAAGCACTGCTCAGGAACTACGTCACCCTATCCTGGCTCAGAATCTGCTAATCTGCTCCCAGTCTGCCCCATAGAATCCCTAGCGCTGCTTTGGAAGCCCTCTACGACTTTTGCATTAGCATCAATGGCTTATGCGTCAGCCTCTACGACCCTTTGCGTCCTCTGCGTCAGCCCTTCTTAGGCCTGCGCTGTCTTTCCCAGCACTTCACTGCCTCTCTGATATGTATTCTTTGGCCTCCTGCCCCTCACTGCAACTGATCACTTGCTTGATTTCCTCAACAAACGTCGCCCCAGAAAATCGAATTGACTGATCTCACTTGGTGTATCTCCAACTAACCCTCAAGCCTTCTCTTATACTTTTCTTGTTGACGATTCAACGACTGAGATTAACACCCTAATCAACGGCTAAGATTAGATCTGGCTTGATCCTCCTTATTTAGAACTTTCTTACCCATTTTATATTAATACACATTAATATTTTAATTTTCCTAAGTTTAGACGTAGGAACTTCATTAAAAATAATAATTATTTTAACATCTCTTCATTCGGGTGGAATTTCCCCAAACAATTTCTGGGTCTTGGAGACCTCATGTGCCTTAGCCTCTCCACCAATTTTCATGCCTAGAGCACATCCGATGCTACCAAAAATCAACGCTACCTCTTAGCAAGGAATGTGCTCTAGTAATGCTTCACCATAGAAACATCACACAAATCTTCCGCATCGGTACCTGTGTTGATGCTTGCCCCGCTGCCTCACATCCCCTGCACTGTTGCTTCTTGTACTGCTGCCTATGACACTTCCACTGCTACATCTGTACTGTAGCTCTCTCTCTCAACATGCTGCATCATGCTGCCCATAGCACGACCACTGCTAACTGCTGCACTGCAACTCAGTTACCGAGAAGTAAGTAACCAACTTCCCCCAAATACTGACATCTCAGTTAGTCTGGAAGCTTCGTGATGCTGAAGCCACCTCTGTTGCTATCTTGTGCTCCCTCTGCTGCCACTGCGCTGCTGCAACCACCTCTGTGCCTCTCGCATTGTTGCAACCTCCACTGCGCTGCTGCAGACTTTTTCACTCTAGTCCTGCCTTGCCGCTCCACCACACTTTGGTCCACTCGACACCTGTCATCATGCTACTGTTGTTAAGGGCTCCCCTAACTGGATGTGATCCAAGAGTTTGGGTACCTCCAGGATCTTGCCTCTGCATGTAGTCCTCCTGACTACAACTCGATGTCACCCCACCTCTTCTCTAGAGGTGCATGAGCACTCATGGCACAATCGTCATCAGTCTCAACATCCTTCTCTGCTTTTGCTGGAGCTGCCTTTGAGTCGGAAGCTTCTCCCTTTCCTTTCTTCGTGGGGCACTGAGATGCATAATGTCCTAGCTCCCCACAGTTGAAGCACTTGACCTCGGAGATGTCGTTCTTCTTCCTCTTCCCTTGCTGTCCCATAGATGCTAGAGCCGCATCCTCCTCGTCTTTCTTGACTCGAACTCCCTTACGACTACTCCTCACCTTGGTCAACCTCCTGATCTCTTCTTGTCGAAGAGCTACCCACATCTCTTCCCAACTGGGGGTAGTTGCTCTACCCAAAATGCTTTGGACAAACATCTCCCAATCCTCGGAGAATGCATTTAGACTCCAGAGTAGTCCTGACCATAAACTCTGGATCTGGTGTAGACCCCACGGAAGGAAGCTGGTCGCAAATTCCTTGCAACCTGAGGAGGAAGTGATCTATCTCCTCTCCTTTCTGCATCTTATATGACCTCAAGTGATTCTCCAATAACATCTTCCACTGCACGGAAGAGCCCTGGTGTAAGGTGGTCAACGTCTACCACATCTCATTTGTTGTGTTCTTCTCAACAATATGTGGTATGACATGATCCTTGGCCCCATATAGGATCATGCATTTCGCCTTCGCCTTCGCCATGGCCTCCTCATACTTCTCATTTGCATCAGGGTCAACTGGGACAACTATGGTTTTCAAGGCATAGTCCTTGATGCGATGTTTATCCAGGATTGCCAGGATTCTGGCCTTCCAGATAACAAAATTGGTTGCCTTGTCCAATCTGTCCTGATCCCTCAATCCATTCACTACCATCTCTGCTCCTCTTCTAGACTCCCTCTGAGTCTCGACTTCCCTCCTGAAAATCCTCCTGCTAGCTATTGAATCACTCCTCTCTAGTTCCCTTTTGTTGCTGCAACTTGGATCTGGATTTCTTGGCTAGAAATCCATTGAGGTAGTGCTTCCCTCTACCTTGGTTATGTCTCCTTAGACACTATTCTGTATAGACAAAAACAACGTCCCACCAGCTCCTCAAATCACAATCTGCACAACTCTCTTAGCCCCGGCAACTGAAGAATCTAAACCCTTTTGGCTTTGCGCAATCACAGTAAGAGATGGATCAGCTCCTCCTGACCTTAGCGTCGATCCTTCCTGGCTGAGAAAGATGACCGGGCACTGCGTAGGCCTAATATGCCCCCTGCCTCTGTGTTGGCTTGGACCGCTGACGCAACTACTGCGTAGGATCCTCGCAGCTACTGCAACTCCCCTCCTGGTTTAGAATGCTGATGTAGGCTCTGCATGAGCCTCTACGTCACCCTCTCTGCATTGCATCACTCCTCTTGCCTCTTTAGCTCTGGAACAACGTTGTCTCTCGGGATAGCTGCTTCTCTGCTACAAATCCTCATATTTCTTCTACTGGTGTCTTCAATCCTCCTTGATCTGCAATCCCTCTGATACCATGTGAAAATTCCTGAATCTAACACATCAGAAACCCCTACTGCAATTACTGGTTTACACTCTCCTACTTGTTCTTTAGATTAACAAGTTATTTAATTGCATAAACATCGAAGTAAACACTATTGTAGCCTTCACAAATTTATAGATCATGCACTGAAATAAACTGAGACAATAACACAAGGGACACCATTATTTTTGGACAATCGTCCTCGGAAAAACCCAATTCGGGAAAACCAGTGCAACATATAGAGGGTTTGTATTATTAAGCAAATTTCGTGAATACAACTAGGGTGCCAGAAATGGCTCACCCAACAGAGAATATCCTCGGCAGTAGTACCTCTATTCGGAGATAGATATTCCGGCAAATCAACAACCGGATGATCAAACCCCACAACGACTCCGACTGTTCCCTATGCTGGACAATGAAAGCTACTCCAAACACTGGTCAGGAACTGCTTCACTCCTCTAGGAGCTCTGTCACCCTATCCCGACTTATAATTTGTTGTACTGCTCCCAGTCTGCCCCACAAAATCCCTAGCGATGCCTATGAAGCCCTCTATGGCTTCTGCGTCAGCCTCTACAGTTTCTGTGTCAGTCTCTATGGCCCTCTGTGTCCTCTGCGTCAGCCCTTCTTGGGCCTGCACTGTCTCTCCTAGCACTTCACTGCCTCTCTGCTATGTATTCTTCGGCCTCTTACCGAACTGCCACTCACTGCAATAGATCACTTGCTCGATTTCCTCACCAAACCTCGCCCCAGAAAATCAAACTGACAGATCTCACTTGATGTATCTCCAACTGACCCTCAAGCCTCCTCTCATACTTTTCTTGTTGACGATTCAACGACCGAGATTAAGTCCCTAATCAACGACCAAGATTAGATCTGGCTTGATCCTCATTATTTAGAACTTTCTCACCCATTTAATATTAATACACATTAGTATTTTAATTTTCCTCTATGGCCCTCTGCGTCCTCTGTGTCAGCCCTTCTTGGGCCTGCATCGTCTCTCCTGGCACTTCACTGCCTCTATGCTATGTATTCTTCGGGTTCCTGCCTCTCACTGCAACTGATAACTTACTCGATTTCCTCAGAAAATATTGCCCCAGAAAATTGAACTGATTAATCTCACTTGGTGTATCTCCAACTGACCCTCAAGCCTCCTCTCATACTTTTCTTGTTGACGATTCAACGGCTGAGATTAAGTCCCTAATCAATGACCAAGATTAGATCTGGCTGATCCTTGTTATTTAGAACTTTCTCACCGATTTTATATTAATACACATTAGTATTTTAATTTTCCTAAGTTTAGACTTGGGAACCTCCTTGAATATATTTATTTTAATCTCTTATCCGCATGGAATTTCCCCAAACGATTTCTGGCTCTTGGAGATCTCATGTGCCTTAGCCTCTTCACCAATTTTCATGGCTAGAGCACATCCAATGCTACCAAAAATCAACATACCTTGCTACAGGAGCAAAGGTCTCCTCATAGCCAATTCCCTCAACTTGAGAGTACCCCTTGGCCACAAATCTGGCCTTATACTTATCTATGCTTCTGTCTGCTGCCTGCTTCCCCTTGAAGATCCATCTCGAACCCATAACTGATTCATCTGTTGGTCTTGGGACCACTTTCCAAACACTGTTCTTTACAATGGATTCATATTCCTCCACCATTGCATCAACCCATACAAGTTGCTCTACTTCTTCCTCGACAGAGGATAGCTCTGTCTCTACAAGCTCAGTCATTAGAGCCATGTAGACCTTGTCTTCCTGCACAAATTTGAAGGAGCTCCCACATCTCCCTCACATCTTGCACAAGTCTATCCTTCCCTGGTTCTTTTCTTACCTTCTCTGGATGGTTCTGCTTGAGGTGCTGTCTCCATTCTCTGCTCCTCAATTTGTGGTTGTTCCACAACTTCATGAAGCTTATCCTTTAGAGCTAAAAGCTCCTCTTCTGGTAGGATCTGAAGCTCCCTCTCAAGAGAGCACCGCATTGCTTTCTCCTCATCAAAATTTACATCCCTTCGCATAACTGTCATTTTGAGGGATGACAAGTACACACGGTAGTTGTGGGGAGTTTCTGTGTAACCCACAAATACCCCCAATTCTACTGTTGGGTCAATCTTCTTCCTTGATTCTTTGGAGACATGGCAGTGAACAGAGGCTCAAAAAATCCAAAAGTGTGACACATCCGACTTTCTCCCCGAGAAGGCCTTCTCTGGTGTAATCATGCCATGAATCCGACGAGGACTCCAATTCTGCAAATAGACTGTTGTGTTGCATGCTTAAGCCCACAAATGCAAAGGTAGGCCTTGGTCATGCAACATCATCCTCGCTTCTCCCAAAATGCCACGGTTCTGTCTCTCAGCCACCCCATTCTGCTGTGGGTTATGGGGTGCTGTCAACTCTCTTCGAATGCCTTCTTTCGCATAGAAATTATTGAATTCATTCGAAACGTACTCACCTCCATTATCGCTTCAGAGAGCCTTCACCTTGCTGATTTCTTTCTCAACCAGTGCCTTGAATTCTACGAACTTGGAGAATGTCTCATCTTTCTTCTGTATGAAGAAGATCCAACACTTCCTTGAGAAGTCATCAATAAAAATAAAAAAATAATTGTGTCTAGTAGTGGAGGCTACTGAGAAAGGTCCATAGACATCAGAGTGGATCCTTTCCAAGATTGCATGTGCTTTGTTGTCCCAATCATGGAATGTGGATTTTGTGTACTTCCCCTAGGTACATCCTTTGCATACTTCTGCTGCTCAAGTGCTCCTTTAGGGAGGTCAATGGTTATTTGTTGCATAATTTTCAAGGCGCCATTATGCAAATGGCCAAGTCTTCTGTGCCAAAGTTGACCGACATCGCGACCCTGCACTTTCTCCGCTTTAGTGCTTAATGCAACACAACCTTCCACATCTAGCTTATACAGGTTCTTCACACGAACCTTGATCTGCTTTACCTGTCCTGTGGCTATTTGTCTCAGGAATGCTTTTCCTTTGTTGATGATCATATCATAACCACTGTCTTCCAAAACTACAACAGAGATGAGATTTTTCTTTAGGTTTGGAACAAACATGACATCCTTGAGCCTGAGAGGGGAGACCAACTCCCTCTGAAAGGTGATTGTACGAATCTCGGTTGTGTTGTACCTTCAGTCATCCCCTAGTTCAATGTGCATCTGCAAATCTTTCTCCTCTAGGTCATTGAAAAAGTCTCTACACCCTGTCATGTGGACCGATGCAACTGAGTCCAAGTACCACACACTCCACATCACTGTGCTGGCCATGCATGCAATAAGGGTAAAGTCAAGCTCGAACTGTGAAGCCAAGGCTTCACCTGCTGCTCCTGATGAGATCTTCTTGCCTGCCTTTTTGTGTGGACACTTCGTGGCATAGTGCCCAAATTCATGACAATGGAAGCATTTAATTTTTGAAAAATCTTTCTTCTTCCCCCCTTGGTTGGATTCTGGTTTGGTTTGAGATTTCTTCCCTTTTCCCTTCTTTCCCTTTCCAACCAATGCAAAGTTTTCTTCATCCTCGCCCTTGGATGAAGTTCCATCTCTGGTATTTTGCCTTATTTCCTCCTGTACCAAATCAGACCATAAGCATTCCCAATTTGGTAGTTTCTCCCTCCCGTTCACTAAATCTTGATAGCTATGCCAACTCTTAGGAAGGCCTAAAAGGGCTAGGCTTACCAAATCATCATATGAAACAGTAACACCAACTCACTCCTGCAAGCTCATCACGAACTTTTGTGAACCTACTCAGATACTCTTGGATAGTGTCATTCTTCTGCAACTTGATATTTCAAAGTTTATCCTTGAGTGCCAATTTCCTATGGTCGTTGCTATTCTGGAATAGATATATCAGTGCCTGCCACATTGCATAAGGAGTTTCTTTCCTATGGAGATTGGTGACATTGTGGTCCTGTACTCCAATATTATTCTCCTCACCTTGGCTACATATTTCTTCCACTGAGCAAGGTTCTGGGCATCAAATTCTGCTGGTTTTGCAACATCTCTCTTGATGTATTTTAGCAATCCATTGTTTATTTCTTTCAGTTGCTGATCCGTAGATGGTTGAGACTGTATTGTGTTTATTTCAGTGTTTATATGGTTAAATAACTTGTTAATAATTAAACAAGTAGGCAAAATAAACCAGAGAATATAGATAAAATTTCTAACAGGTAATACTTAGAAATTTCAGCAATATATCAAATCAGCAAAATATCCCAATTGCTTCCCTCACCCTTCTATTTATAATTGCTGCCTTACCTTTCCTTGTGGGTCCCTTCTTCAAAGATTTCAACCTCCCTCCACAAAATTGATTTTTCCTCCAAGGGGTGCGTATTCCTTGAGGGGTTGCCCCCATATTCCACCAAATCCACAAATTTTCCCCTTTTTTCTAAAGTGGGGCCTCCTCTTTACCCAAAAGTCAAATACTCCTTTCATTTCTCCACTCTCCTCAGTTGTGGGCCAAAATATCCCCCTAATTGCCAAAATTACAAAAATGGAAATTCTTCTTAACAAAATTAATTAATTTGGGGACATTACATATTAACCTTAGAACATCTATCATAAGTGGCCTCTTTCCTATTGGAACTCCTCCCATTGGTAAAAGTCTGTAAAGAGTAGTGGGTTTTCGTTGTGGTGACAGTGGGCCACTACTCCATTGTGGCTTCTTGGTCTAGTTTATGCCTTGTAGTGTTTCCCTGTCCAAGGCCTGCTAGATTTTGCTGTAATAGGCCCTAGGCTAGTCATTCTTAGTTTCAAATTTTCTTATCAAGGTTACCTTTAATTCCTTCCGATATTCTATGGAACTAAGTGCGTCAGCCTCAACACTAATTTAAGGTTTCAGCATTGTTCCACGATTACTTAGATTTCTTGGAGTTAAAATAGATTTTTGATTGCATTGCATTCTATGTTGACCATTTAGACTCAATGTTGTCTGTGAAATTTACTTATGGAAGCTTTTTCTACAGGCTTTTGGTATCCATATCGTAATATATTTGCTCTGATTGATGAGCTTGGCATTCGACCCTTTACAAATTGGACTCGTTCTG
The DNA here is from genome assembly GCA_000404065.3 of Pinus taeda. NCBI lineage: Eukaryota > Viridiplantae > Streptophyta > Pinopsida > Pinales > Pinaceae > Pinus > Pinus taeda. The sequence continues at coordinate 43,635 of APFE031398927.1, forward strand.
CCCAGTATTCTCCAAATGGGCTAGAGGTTTGCTCTTTTAAGTTTTGACCTTAAAGATGTGAATTTAGCTCATATGTTGCAAGTGCTTCTTCAAGTAGTCAAATTAACTAGTAAAATATCTTGCTTATTTTCTATGTTATTTTTGGATTCATGACCCTTTTGTCATCAGGCTGCAGCTAAATATAGCAAGTCATCTATCAGATTTGTTGAGAAATTTTGTCTAAGGTTTGGGGAATTGCAGGTTGAATCCCCAATATTTCAGGACCTTCCCCGCTTGCCAAGTCCTCTGGGCACCTTTATTTATACGCAGGTGACTCTTGTATCCTTTTTTGATTTTCCATACCAGGATGCTTTGAGACAAATGATGTGCCTGACTGTCTTCATGAAATGCAGTTCCAACGTCTACCTTTAGCTGACCGTTTAACTTCACTTCTACTGATGTATGCAGGTAATAAATTTTAGTGCAGCTCAAGTGTACTATGGCTTTTCCACAACATTATTATTTGTTCTCTTTTTATTTGATATAGAAAATACTTGCTTTAATCCAACCATGTCATACCCTACAATCATCCAACTGATATAACTATCCTTCTGTATCTCAGTAATTGATTTTGACAACACTGACAATGCTTGGAAAAAATATGACAAACGTAAGTACCTAAGCCAGGAATTAAATAAGCTGTGCCTATATTATTCATTTCACTTTATCTTATGAAAAGAAATGATGTTGCTTTATACAACCCAAGTATTTCAAATTTGGGTTTTACTTGTATTTTCATAATGGGATTTGAATGACATTGTTCCTCTTGGCAGTGACAGCACGGGAACTCTTCAGCAAATTTGGCTGTTCAGAAAGGGTTTATCAGGATGCTTTCAATCCAATGCTTTTAGTTGGATTGTTTGCTCCGGGAGAGCAATGCAGTGCAGCAGCCACATTGGGAATGCTGTATTACTTCATCCTGGCTCACCAGGTTCACTGTCCCTCAAAAAAATTCATTCTCTAGTTGAACATAGGACTAATGCAAAGGAAAAGTTGTGGAAGAAATGAATTAAGTAAATTACTTCATACTCCAGTCTCTTTGTTGACATTTTATTTATCGGTGTCTCCTTAATTGTGTTCAAACTTCACACATATCATACTTCCTAAAATGTTTCTTGACCAGGTGCACAAAAGTGCTTTCTGTGTGTCATTTTATGCATGCAATACATACCTTTTTTTCCATTTTACTTTAGCTGAGAATTTTCTGATATTGATATGCTTGGCAGCAAGATTTTGATGTGGTCTGGTGTCGTGGAACTGTTGGAGAGAAAATATTTAAACCTTGGATTGAGTTCATGAAAACACAAGGTTGTCAATTTCTTGCAAATAAAAGAGTAACTGATTTTCTGCTGGATGAGAATACTGGAACAATATCAGCAGTAGCTTGTGGAGATGAGTTATTTACAGCCGATGCTGTCATATTTGCAGTTGGCATCACTGCACTACAACGGATAGTTTACAATAGGTGTGTTTCAATGCAATTTTTTCTTTTTCTTTTTTGCAATGATGGTTGAGGTGCAGTGACTTTCGAAAATGTACACACATTTCTTTTTAGGAGATAAGGAAATGTCTTTATAGCTATTCTTTCACACATTTCCTACAACTCCAGGTTAGCATTAGCATAGTCAACACTGAACAGACAGACACGTACAACTTTTCTAAAAATCAGATGAACAATGTCATAATATCATATTATACAGCTTTTGTAAAAATCAGATGAACAATTTCATACTGTGGTAATTGTGTCTATTTGATGAGATCTAGTCCCTAAGGTCCTTGTGGATATAGGTAAACTATGAATTATTGTTGTTACTTTATTTCTCTTATCTCATTAGTATATAATTCATAGGGTGTTTTGTCCCACTTGATCATGATCTAAATATGTATATATTTTATTGTAATTCTAGGAGACGTGGTCAAGCCTGATCACTTTCCAACAGTTTTATACTTCTATATGTGAATAATACAAAGTGAATAATACAAAGAAGGATGTATCGTATGTGTACATTACAGCAAATCATATGTGTACTCTTGTGTTCTCATGTGTGAGTATTTGCATTGCTAGTTTCCACTCAAATTATAATTTTATATGCAAGGGCATAATCGTAAAATGTTAAAGCATACAAGTTTAGATTCTAGAATGTTATCCAATAGAATTTGTCTAAGTAGTTTTTGAAAAATAGGTTCATTTGTCATTCAAGCAAGGAATACTTTTCTGTTTCCAGTGAATTTTATGTGCAGTGGAAACTGGAAACTACTTTAGTTTGGATCCACTGTTTTTTATATACCTGATGGACTACTGAATTTATGTAGTCCAGTTCTGCAACAAAGGGAGGAATTCTTGAATGTCTTAAACTTGGGAGCTATTGATGTGCTTGCTGTAAGGCTTTGGCTGGACAGGAAGGTGAACAGTGAACACTTACATTGCTGCCTGGTAAACTGAATTATGAATTTGATTTCTTTGAAACTTCAAAATAACTTGTCCTTGATTTCAACAAAAAACAGGTAAACATTCCAAAGCCAAGCAATGCTTGCTTTGGTTTTGACACTTCAACTGGTTGGACTTTCTTTGATTTGAATACTCTCCATGATGAATATAAAGATGAACCTGGTACAGTTGTAGAAGCCGATTTTGTAAGTGTAGACATTTCCATACATTCAACTTTATATGCAATAACTGTGTTGGGTGACTTGGAAATCTAGGGTGCTTTTACAATATGCCATATCTGACTCACTTTTAACTTTTCATCAATCATAGTGGTTTGGCATAATGGTGGGTTTCTTTTTTGATATCTTTTCTTTATTTACAGTATCATGCAAATCAGTTTTTGCCACTTAAGGATGATCAAATTGTTGAAAAGGTCAAAGCTTACCTAACAACATGTATTAAAGAGTTTGGAAAGGCGAATGTGGTAGATCAAGCAGTTGTTCGATTTCCTAAATCTGTAACTCACTTTTTTCCAGGTATGAAATCTCTAGAGTTAAATTCTCATTTATAGCTCTCCCTTTTATATCTTCCAGATGCAGGAGAATCAAGATAGGTGAATTTTGACATTATCAAGATTTCTGAACAACAAATAAATGCTATATAGTTTGCTTATGGAAATCGAATTCAAACTAATTTTATGAAATTATTAGATGTTTTGTACCACGTTGATGCTATCATAGGGGACATATGATTAATTGTGCTGGAAAAATGAATGAGAAGGAATATTGAAGACAAATGCTATATAGTTTGCTTGTGGAAATTGAATTCAAACTAATTTTATGAAATTATTAGATGGTTTGTAGTATGTACCACTTTGATGCTATCACAGGGAACATATGATTAATTGTGCTGAAACAATGAATGGGAAGGAATATTGAAGACTCAAGAGTCAAAACAATTATAAGGATATGGAGATACACACTGGGTAATTAATAGGGTTGTGGATATTTTTGAGATGACCAACATTTTAAGTAAAAACATGAAATTCTATTACCATCTTAAATATTTTACAATCTTTTCCACCATATCTCCCTGGTCAGATTTTCAACATTTGACCCTGCAATTCAAAACCTAGATTCTAGGTTAGATATTAATGATTAGCCCTCCGCTTATATCTAAAGGACTGGCTATGTATTTTTCCCATCAGAAGTCACATAGCAGCTTGGCTGCTTTACAATCTACAGAAAGGCCACCTACTACTAACTCTCCTAGTAGAGGATCATGAATGTAGATGGTTTTGCCACTGTCTTCTTATTTTCTTCAAGAATTAAATCCAACCAGCGTAGTAAAGGTAAAGAGACAAGTATAGTAAAGGGAGAATGTGGGGACACATTCGATCTCCGTTTGCTAGGATATTTAGAAATTTAAGAGTTAGTTAAGATCAACTTCGTCAAATGTATCTTTAGGTAAAAGTGTGTCTTTTTAGTATGCATCAACATGCATTTGTAGTTCTTTCCCGGGGAGAAAAATTGTAATTTCCATTAATTGTTGATAATTACATGCTGTAGATGCCCATAGGCATATGCAAATACTGTGACCGTAGTCAGCTGTTATAGTTCCAAAATTGTGTAATAGGTAGACCCAGTTGGGTCTGCTGTACATATATAAGTAATTACACATTCAAAAAATCACCAGTGGGTGATCGCTGCTCAGTAGCCCAAAGTTGCTAATTACAAGATAATAAAATAGCTGCAATAAAGAGACAAAATATATGCTGCTGATATTAGGGGCTATCAGCCCTCCAAAGTTCCTGATCTATGTATGGCCTGTGGCCGCATTGCATGCATTTGTAGTTATATAATCCAATGGTCATGATATGTTCTTGACATAAAGTGATTTGATGGCTCATGATATTCTCAATACTAATGGCTATTGATCTGTGCCTTAACACTCAATTGGTCCATGATCTCTATTTAAATAGCATGGAGAGTCATTTTCTGATGATTGATTGTGAGAAACTCTCTTATGTACAAAGTTTCTTTTGCATTAATAAAATTGCCGCACATGGCCAAGTTGGCTACAGTTGTGGATTGTTTCCCACTTAGAGGGTTTTAACCATGTAAAAATACTAGTGTTATGGTCTTTGATTTGGTTATGTGAGTAGATACTTAATGTGTTTGTTCTATGTGGGATACCTTATCTTCCCAAACATGCTATTAGAGCCCATTTGAAAAGTGTCCTTTGTTGTTGATTGAGATCTTGAGTTTGTGTTGGTGCATTTTTTAGATATGCTATTTCTATGCAATTCTGCGCTGTGGACTATTCCATTGTGTACAGACCTCTGCTTTCAATTAGATATACTTTTCATTTCACTCAAAATGATTTTTGTTTGCTTGAGATAACCTTTTTTGTTAGATCTAGAGGTATACAGTTTGAATACGCCATTTTATTTTATTTGTATGGAGTTAATATTTTGGTTTTATGTTTTTATTCCGGTTTGCAACTCTTTCTGGTTTGCATATGCTCTTTGTTGTATGTGTGAAAATTCGGAATCCTTGAATCACTACTGCAGCAACTGATTATATTTCTCCTACTGAATCAAGGTATTTACAATATTATACGGTAAACATCGAAATAAATACAACTGCAACCTTGACAACTTAAATAATATGCAGAAACAAGAACTAAGCAAGAAAGAAATATCACACACAAGTGACATCGTTGTTTTTGGACAATTGTCCCTGGAAAAACCCAATGTGGGAAAACAGGTGCAGTAGCTGAGGGTTTGAATTATTATGCAGTAATTTCTGAGTACAATTCTTCGGATGCCCAATCTGGCAATCCTATACAGAGATCTAATTGGACAAAAGATAGTGAGATGATCACACCCTGTCACTGGGAATTCCAACACTGATTTGCACTGGAGATGAGCCTCTGCATTGTCTCTGTGCAGCACTGCGTCACACCTAGGCAATTACTGCGTCACTGCTATTGGGACTACGTTGCACTTCCTCTCGATCCTTTGCTTGCTGGAAACTTTAGCCCTCTGGCCTCTCAGTCTCACACCTCGGCTCCGGCACTAGATCCCAACTATTACCCAGCAGAAATACAAACTCCCTCTGAAGCTTTGCGCTGCAACAACGTAGCTCTGCGCTGCCACAACATAGCTCTATGTTGCCTCTGCGTGGCCTAGCACTGCCTCTCCGGACTACTCCCTTCCCTATTTGCCTTGCACTCTCTGGATGAGGAAAACTTCCTCCAGAAAATTATCCCTGCCCCTCACTGCAAGAAATCTCCTCGATCACCTTCTCCGGCAACTACTGCGTTGCTCTCTTGAGAAAACCGATCTCTGATCTCTCACCCGATGTGTCTTCCAAATGCCCATTGAAGTCCTTATAATCTTCTCGTTGAGTAATCAACGACCTCGATTATATTCTAATCAATGGCTTAGATCATTTTGACTTGATCCTCGTCTTCTTCTAGAAGTTTCACCCCTAGTTTAATTAATACCCTTTAATTATTTTAATTTCCTAAGTTTAGACTTAGGCGTCCATTAAGAATAATTAATTATTTTAATAAAACTGTCCCCGGGTGGAATTTCCCAAAACGATTTCTGGGTATTCTGGAATACATGCGTTCTAGCTTCCCTGCAAATTTTGAGGCTTAGAGCACATTTGATGTTATTAGAAATCAACACTCCCTCTTAGCGATGAATGTGCTCTAGTAATGCAACTTGCTGAAGCATCACCCTGACTCTGTAACATCTCCCTCTACGTTGTTGATGTCTGACATCACTGCCCACCAACTACTACGCAAATGCTACATGTTAACTGCCGCTGACTATGCATATTGCTGCCAACTGCATCTGTACTACAACCTTCTCCAACTGTTGTTGCTGCAACTGCACAACTGCAATGGAAAAACATCCAAAATATTGAATAGGTGTTTAGCATGATGCATCTGTTGCTGGAGTTTTGACTGCTGCTAGTCTCTGCGCTGACCCTTTGAAGCCTCTGCACTGTGCCAACTGCACTGCTGCCAACTCTGCTTTGTGCTGCTCAGTCTCTGGCGCTTCTAGCCACTGCAACTGTCACTTCGGTACTCCTTTGCACCAACTGACACTGGTCCATCTTATTACTTTTGATATGGGCTCCTGTAGTAAGGTATTGATCCAAGAGGTGGACTCCTCAAGGATCCTGCCCATCTGCAGTTCTTTCGATCTACAATACTAGATCACCCCACCTCTCCCTTGGAGGTATTTGGGCAATCATGGCAAGCTCCTTCTGGATCTTTGCGGTTGCAACCTGATGAGCCTTGGTATTGCAACAAGAATGTTGCAACTCCCAAGGCTACCGACTTTAATTATCAACTCGGGGTTTGTACAAACTTAAGAGGTATCCGCACTATATGTGCAGCATACAATGTGTCCTTCCTTTGATGTCATGATGTAATGGAGTGCATGTACTGAAGTCAAATCCTAAACTAATTGCAGAAAATGAAATGCTTGAAATGGAAACCTTAACCTATTGCAAGAAAGAAAGTACAAGGAAAGAAACCTATTCTAATTGCATAAAATAAAGATCATGAATTAAATTTCAACCATTACATTTCAAAGAGTTTAGATCCGTTAACAGAGTTCATTGGATGTGGCAATCAAGAAAAACATCATTGTATTCTCCAATCCATAAATCTGTCTATTAGCACAAATCGTTGAAATGTTTTGCATGGGCAAAGAGGCAAATCCTAAGCAGTCTTTGGTCTTCCCTAATAATTGATTTAGAGCCTAGGGGTTTTGATTCAACCCTAAGGGATAATAACCAATCTTCTTGAGTGAATCAGGACAAGTATATATATGTTCTAAGGCTGCTATAGGGTTTCTTGTAGTACTACTACAATAAACAACATATTTGTTATAGGGAGTTATAATTCACGGAATGACCATCAAAATCAAATCCAAATTGGATGGGACAAATTTTGTTGTTGAATAGGATGTCTTAGGTCTCCATTCCAAGTGGAATCACTCAAAAAGACGTCTGTTAACCCATTCTTAAAAATGACAGCAAATTACTAATCTAAAATCCAGAAATTCGAGAACTAGTGAGCTAGTAAATCTATCAAATGCCTAACCTAATGAAGTGCAAATGAAATGGGGTGATTTTTGTTATTAACTAGTTACTAGAATGTTTTTGTGATCTAATGCAAGTGGAATCAATTCGATTGAAGTTCGTTAGCCTGCTCTAAAAAATAACAGAAATTTATTGTTATTTGTCACAAAGGACTTCTAGAAATCTAGATTTGGGAATAAGCAAGCTAATCCAAGTAACTCAATGATTACTATGACCTTCCAAAGCTGTTCCAATAATTAAATGATGCTTGTGATCCTGCAAAATAATTTACTTCAACTATCTAACCCAATCCTACAACAAAAAATCATCAATACTAAATGCATAAATAGAAAAAAACAATAACAAGAGATGCATGTGAATAAGAAGTGAAAGGAAGAAAAAAATGGTACCAAAGGGTTATGAGGCTCCATGAGGCTCTTGGGATGGCCAAGCCCAAGGAAACTCAAAATCGTATGAAGGAGACCAAGATTTAGAAGCTGAACATGGCACCAATCCTCATTATTTCCATCAATACAATTACATCCCTGCAAGAAATGAAAGTGGAGTTGCAAAAATACGAATTCTCTCCACAAGAATACTAATAAATATCAACCCCTAAAACCAAATTCGACTTGGTACCTATACAAAATGATTAGGAATCATTTCCATGAAAGGAGGAAGCTTTCCCCATCAAAATCCCTTGATTAGTGAATCTGGTTCCCAATACTAGGAATCTGCATTAAATGGTAGGGAACACGTTCCTCGATTTTCTCAATCATTGGAGCTCCACAATCTGTGCCATAATTCCAGAATATCTTGTTGATTTATTATCTAATATTTTGATCCTCTTGTAGTAGGGAGCAAGTCCCTAAATTATCTCTTCCTCCAAATCTTCTTAATCTGCCCAATATTCTCACAATATTCCACAAAAATAAATAATATTAGGCACAAATATGCAATTATCCATAAACCTTCCTAATGAACATATTAAAGTTAAAAATACATTATCTAATACAAAAAGAGAGGTTTAATGTGCTGAAGGATGGTTAGATGGGCCTTAATTTATGTCTAATTTAGAGGCATGAGCCTTAATTTATGTCTAATTTAAAGGCTCATCATACCCTTTGCTGAAAGTGTTGCTCATCCTCTAAGCAACTTAGTGACCTCATTGTGCCTCATTCATGGCCCTGGTGGCCTCTCTCTTGTGCATTCCTCAGCCATTTCTCTTAAGAATCTTAGCTGTAAGTTCTGCAAGGACAAGCACAAAAATGTAGTTTTTCTTTTCATAATTGTTTAATAGTCTTCAGGCAAAAAAACATAACTTTCCTCTTTGCAAGTGAACTTGTTGGCTTGTAAATCCATTTCATTCATATCCTCTCCCTTGAACCTTCATTCCATTTTCACTCATTTTTCCAAAATGGTTTGTGCATAGAAAAAATCAGTGTTTCTTGAGACCATTAGCCTGCTTTATTCCCCTTATTCACGCTGGGTTCTTGAATATTTTTCAGTTTGGCAAGGTCTTCCACATCCTTTTCCAACCTTCTGCTATTTTTTTCCACCATTTGGATACCTCTAAAACCTTCAAAATGCCTTTAGATGAGAACTAGGACATCCTGTAGTATTTTCTATAAAAACTACAGGAAACCCTTTAGCGGTTCCTGTAGTACTACAGGAAACCCTGTAGCAGTTCCTGTAGTACTACAAGAAACCCTGTTTAAACCTGTTTTGAGCAGAAATGATATTTTGAGCCTAGGGTAGGCCCTCAATTTGACTTCCATGCCTTTCTCCCATTTCTATAACATTTTTTAGGCCTTGGAAAAAAGCTAGAAAGAGATTAGAGACCTCTTGGAAAGCCTCTTTTCATCACTGCAATTTGAGTTTTGTTTTGATGGTGAATGCCTTATTTCCTTTGGTTGCCTTCTTCTTCTCTTTTGTGGCCTAGATGATTTCCTAATGGCCTTGGAGTTCTCTATTTTGATTAGGTCTCTCTTAGGCACTGCCATTTTGGGTTTTAGCACAATTTGTTCCTTTCTTCCTTCTTGTAGCAACATTTTGCCTTCCTGTAGCAGTCATTCCTTCTTCCTTTAGGGTCTTCTAATTGTATGGGAGTGATGAGAAATGATGTAGAGGGGTTGGAGGATGATGTTAGGGCTGAAAGTGTAATATCTCTAACCCAGAATATTCCTTAAACCCCAGCGAAGTCTCAACCAGAAAAATGTACAAGTGGTATAGTAGCCGAGAAAATCACAGAGATATAATAACAGTGGTGCAACAACAATAGTGTATATATGAAATATAAACAGATACTCAAGAAATGCAACGAGAAGTACTAAGCCATTTTATTATACTGAGTAGGAAAATGAGTACAGGAGGTGATCAGGGAGATGGCACCTCAACTTGCGCAAGGCAAGTGAAGAAATACACTCAGAATAGCAAAGGAATGGCTCCTCTCTGAACTGCGTCCCAGTTGCTGGAAAACTGCCATGTTGTTGTTGTTGCTGAAAATCAAATGAGGGATTGGGGCTGTTCCCCTCCTCAGAAAAGGCTGAAACTCTGGAATCAGACTCTACTCAAGAAACCCAGAAAAACCCAGAAAGCTTTTCTGAAATGGCCAACCTCCGAAAATCACCCCTTTGGGGATTTGCGTAGTTCCTCAATGCTCTGCACTGCCACTGAAGAAACACCTCTAGAACTCTGCTTGAAACTCTGCCGAAATTCCTCCAATATACAAGGGTTGGTCCCTTGCTCAATCACCTAGCATAAATCCTCCTGCAAAACCCCAATCCAAAACTCCTGCCAGAAAGAACTGCGTCATCCCTCTCAGTGCTGCATAGTCATCCCAAGATGCTCAATCCTCCTGCCCAAAATGCTGCTGAAACTATTGCAAAAATACTAATGGAAATACCTTGCCCAATCAGGCACTCGAAGTCCCCCGGGGCTAAAGGTGAGATCTCTGAACGGAGACACTCGATGCACTAAACAGTACTGCAGACTAGCTAAACAGTCAACGTGCTCTAAGTCAAAATGACTAGCTCACAATGCACATAATCGAATGATCAAAATGAGGGGGCTCCTCTCTCATTTATAGCCTTTGCCTTTTTCAATCCCAAGGCTCACCTCTTCTTGTGTGGTTCTCCTCTTGCCACGTGTTCCTTCCCTCCTGTGTAGTCTCTCCATGTGTCTGTGTGGGCTCCATTTCTGCGTCCCCCTTTAGCCCCCTTGGCTTTCCTTTAAGTCACAATGTTGTGCTACTTAGGAAGTGACTTTTTATTCTAGAAGTGAGTTATGTCCCCCGTCCTCACTTTTTTTATTTACAAATAATTATAGAAGGCAAAAATTGAACAAAATCGAATATTCCAATTAGCCATGGTTAATTAGGAATATTACACAAAGGGAGTAGTGTAGGTTTGTGAAAATGGAGAAGATGCCCTGTTTGTTTTTTTAAGAAATTTTCAGGGTGATACAGAGTGTAGGGTTTATTCTTGAAAAATATTATTTTTTTCTTATGAAATGGGATGGATGAATGATGGATAGAGAGTGGATATGAAATGGATGGAGGGCTTGGAGTGCTGTGGTGACTTCCCCTTTGCAAAAATTTATTCTTTTAACTATTGTTCACATTCCTCGAAATCATCACCCTTCCTAATTTGGCTTTTCCATATTGCATGAGTGAAGGAGTGAGTTGCAATTAACTAGTTGAAGGTGGCCGAGAATGCTGACACATCCTTAGCTTGTAAAACTTCACCTCTCATGCATTAACAACAAATTTCTAACTATAATTTGCTCAAGAGAAGAGGTCAAGAATATTGCATACTTGTACCTACTTGATGGTTGTTCGAGAGGCATGCATGTTGCTGCTGAGTTGTTGATCGATCCATGGTCCTCTGGAGGTGATAATTTCCTTTGTTTTCTTTTGCACAGGTTTTCATAGCTTGGTGATTCTAAACCTCTGTTTTCTAGTTACCATGAGCAAGCCATCTTAATCAAATCCAGCCTTCTTGGAGTGTTGGGCTTGGTCATGGGTGATGGTCACCTTCCCTATACCTTATTCCACCATTAGACACCTTTCCCACACTTTATTTCACCTTCTGTACCTTCTTATAGCTTTCAGCCTGTTTCCTGTAGTAAACTAGGACTCTTGTAGTAGTACTACAGGAAACAACAAATTTGCCTTGTTTTGTCCATATCTCCCAAACACTAGAATGGATTGATCTAAAATTATTGAGCATGTTTCCATTATCCTTATGCTCCTCCCCATAAAAAAACTGGCCAATGGATGTACAAATCTCGATAAAAATTAAAAATGGTTGAAGTTGTTGGAGGTCGATTTCTTGGAAACCAGGAACTGGAATTTGCTTAAATTGCTTGGACATGTTACCATCATCCATATGCATCTCCCCATGAAATAGATTTTTAAATGGATGCACGAATACCGAGAAAATTCAAAAATGGTTGTAGGTATGGAGGTCGATTTCTCGAAAACTGTGCACTGGAATTCACTAAAGTTGCTTGAGCATGTTACCATCATCCATATGCATCTTGACTTGAAACAGCTTGGCAAACAAATGCATGGGTTTCAAGATATGACAAAATAAATTTTTGCTCTATGTATTTTTGTTTCCTGTAGTAAAACAAAGCATTCCTGTAGTATTTTAGGACAACAAGGAAATTGAATGGGAAAAGCTTGAGGATGATGGGTAGATGGTTGAAATAAATGAGGGTGATGGATTGGCATGGCCTTGGCCCTTCTGGAGCATCTGAACAAAGGAAGTGAAAGTCCAAGTTTGACTTCCTTTGACTAGAATTTTGACCAATTTTTCTTTTTTTTTTGGTGCCAACTTGTTTTTGTTGCTTGTAGATTGTGGAGAGCACCTACATTCATCAGAGAGATCTATGGAGCAAAGATTTGCTTATTTTTTTTCCTTTTTTTTCTCTTTGTTTTTTTTGTTAGGCCTACTAGTCGCCTCAATGAAGTTTTCAACTAGTAGGTCTGCCTAGGCGCTTCAAAGGAGGTTTTTACCTATGATCTTTCATTTTTCTCTTTTTTCCAACCCATTGACTGCCTCATGGAGGTTTTCAATCAATGAGCCAATCTCAGGCGCCTCAAAGGAGATTTTCGTATGAGATTTTTTATTTATCATTTACTTTACTCTACTAAAAAAAAAAATCATTTTTAAATATAAGAATACTTCCAATGGAGCCATGTGCACATCAAGATGACAGACAAATTGATGTGTAGGCTTGAAATGTATGCTTTGACATGTACCTAAATTTGAGAGATCAAATGATTTGACTTTGATGATAAAGCATAGTTGAAGAAGAGAGTGTTGCTGCAACTTAATGACTGTCTGGAATCATATTTCAATATAGTTGTGATGCCCCTGGTCCACTCGCTAATTTGGATCATCTTGGATGTCTCCTTCTTCCATGACCTTTAAATCTTCTTCTTTTTGCTAATTGTTCTCTTGAACACATGGAGGATTTAATGGTAACCATGAGGGAGCTTTCTCAATCTCTTATTTTGATGTCTACTCTTCATCAAATGCAACCCATGATCCTTTGGTATTCTCATTTGAATCTTCTTGTTCTAGATGTGGTCCTTCAATGATATCAAGATAATCTTTTTTTTGCAATACTCTTTGTTGCACAAAAAATTGTCACCTTGACATTCTGCAATCTGTGTGAGTCTATTACCACTCATACTTTCCTCCTTTGCAAGTCTTAAGCCTCAGTTTCTCATATCAAGCCTTGAAAATAAGAGAAAGCCCTCAAAAGTCTATAAAACTCTGGTTCCGCACTTTTTCTTAGCATTACCTGTGGTCCTGCACCTAAAGGTCATGTTCCTTGTGCACCTGACTGCTCTGTCTCTGTGTTATGGGTGTGGACCCCTGTAAAAGTCAAAAAGGCGCAAGTATATTCTTAAAAACTCACTTTGAGTCATTTCTAGAAGCTTCTGGAAGGAATCTTGAGGTGGCAAGT
>APFE031398927.1:57501-72169 GCA_000404065.3 Pinus taeda
CTAACCCCTTGATGTGAGGAGCTTATCCCTTTGAAGGAGGACTCTATCCCTTCATAGGTGGACCTGTAACCTCTTTCCTCTGCACTATAAAATGAAGCATTGGGCTGGTTACTTGGGAGGTTGAAAGCTGAATATTTTTGAGGTGAAATGCTGTTGGAACTTAGTCTTCCTAATTGAGGTCTTGTGAGGAGAGATTACATACCTTTTTGATCTAATTTGGAAGAGTGTGAGGCTTGTCAAAGTAAAGGAGTTCCTGTTTCGGACCCTGGGAAGAGCTTGTTCAACATCAAGGCTGAAAAGGTTGTAAGGTTCTTCTACTTCAAAGTTAATACAAACAAGTTTGTTTTTCTCAATAAGCTGTGTTTTATGGTTTATTTTATGGATTCCTTGATCACCATAATGAACATGATTTATGATATCAGCTATGCAGGTATTATTTGATGTGTGCTTGTTTGTGATTGCAGGTTCTCAAAAGGAAACTCTTTCGGATGGTTGAAGGATGGCTGCTACAAACTAGCGTTGGACTTAAGGTAGGGTCTAAACACCTCTATAGTTTTTGTTTATGAATCGTATATGTTTAAAGATAGATTTGCTTGTCCTGCTTGTTGCTAGATATCTTTTGATACTAGGGAGATCGACCTTGTCCGCAAGATCGATTTATCTAGCCAACACTTTTCCTGAGCTAAAATGAATACCATTTAGATCAAGAGGAGATGTTTGGAAGTGTTGTACCTCAGCATTGTAAGTGGGTTGAGCTACTTCATTGTGTGGGTTTGGAAATGGTGGTACAGGTAGTTGAGTGGGAGTGGATATTTGAGATGGATGTGGTTGGGGTTGTGGTTGTGGTGGAGGTGAATGGTAGGAATAACATGGAGTTGGGTATGGAGGATATTGAGGAAAATATTGAGGATATAATGGATGGCTCCCATAAGTTGCTTTCCAACTTCCTTGTCAAGAATGGTTTTGGGGTTGAGATGGCCAAGGTTTCCAAGGGAAGGGCGTGTTTTAATTACTTTGAGATGGATGTGCATAAGCTTGAAATTGTGAATTAGGCTCTTGCATCATACTAGGTTGACTAGGTTGCCATGGTCCTCTTGGAGCTCCATAACATAGCTGCATTCGCAATTGACTTGCTCCATTGTCCTCTTGGTAAACTTTCTTCAACCTTGGTAATGAGGGGCAATATTTAACATCATGTGATTTGGCATGGACAACACAAATATCAACATCTTTTTCTTCATCTTGTATTCTTAACATTTCGTTTTGCTTGGTTATATTACTAAGAATTTTTGTTTTAAAGTCATCAAACAAATTTCCAAGTTTAGCTTGACTTACCGATCTTGATGTTCATTTACTTATTCTTGCCCTTCCTCTTGATATGTGTTTGCATGTTTCAAAAATTTCTTCAAATGTGAATTGGTATACATCACCTCAACTCATGAGATCAAAGAGATCAATCCACTCATCCCTAATTGTTCTAAGTAAGAGGGTTTTTAGTGTCTAATCCTAAATGATGTAATTTTCCCTTCTTAACATTATACATGAACCTCTCTATTAGATCTTCAAGGCTCTCATCTTTTTTTTGATTCATTTTAAATATTTCTTTTCTAAGATCATGATCTTTATATTTTTCTAGAAATATCTTTTGCATCTCACTCCATGATCTTATTGAACTAGTCCCTAAACTCATGAACCATTTAAGAGCTCTATCCTTCAATGTTGCCGGAAACAAACTCAATTTTTTAGTGTTTAGTAAGTAACCATAAGATTTACAAACAATTTCAAATTCAAAGAGAAAGGTTTCCGGATCCTCTGACCTTAGACCATGAAAGTTTGGAAGAAAAGATGGAGGGATTTTCTTCATATGTACATTGATATCAATATCTTGAATGGGAAATCCAAGAGGATCTTCCTCATTGTCATCATCTCCATCCATTTCTTCTACCTTATTTTCCATCTCTTCTTCTTTTACCTGCAAAAGTGGATGGTGATGTGGCTCTTACTGTACCATGTGATCAAATGGGAGGTGGGTTGGTGTTGGAGAATTTTTTTCTTGTTATTACGATTGAATGAAAACACTAATGCAATGCACTTTTCTGTTTTTGAAATGAAATATGCCTAATGCAAATTTTTTGTTTTTGCAAAAAGTAAAAGAAATGATTCAACTAGGGATGAAAACAATTAATACTTTGACACCTCCCCGACAACGACGCCAAAAAGTGATGAGCCTCGGTATTGCAACAAGAATGATACAACTCCCAATGCTACCAACTTTAATTATCAACCTGGGGTTCGTACAAACTTAAGAGGTATCGACACTATATGTGCAACATACAATGTGTCATTCCTTTGATGTCATGATGTAATGGAGGGCATGTACTGAAGTCAAATTCTAAACTAATTGCAAAAAATGAAATGTTTGAAATGGAAACCTTAACCTATCGCAAGAAAGAAAGTACAAGGAAATAAACTTATTCCAATTGCATAAAGTAAAGATCATGAACTAACTGTCAACCATTACATTTCAAAGAGTTTAGATCCATTAACAGAGTTCATTGGATGTGGCAATCAAGAAAATCATCATTGTATTATCCAATCCATAAATCTGTCCATTAGCACAAATCGTTGAAATGTTTTGCATGGGTAAAGAAGCAAATCCTAAGCTATCTTTAGTATTCTCTAATAACTAATTTAGAGTCTAGGGGTTTTGATTCAACCCTAAGGGATAATAACCAATCTTCTTGAGCGAATTTGGGCAAGTATATATATGTTGGAAGGCTGCTACAGGGTTTCCTGTAGTACTACTACATGAAACAACAAATTTGTTATAGGGAGTTATAATTCACCGAATGACCAACCAAATCAAAGACCTCTGTTAACCCATGCTAAAAAATGAAAGAAAATTATTAGTCTAAAATCTAGAAATTCGAGAATTAGTGAGCTAGTAAATCTATCAAATGCCTAACCTAATCAAGTGCAGATGAAATGGGGTGATTTTTGTTATTAATTAGAATGTTTTTTTGATCTAATGCAAGTGGAATCAACTCGATTGAAGCTCGTTATCATGCTCTAAAAAATAGCAGAAATTTACTGTTATTTACCACAAAGGAATTCTAGAAATCTAGATTTGGGAATAAACAGGCTAATCCAAGTAACTCAATGATTACTATGACCTTCCAAAGTTGTTCTAATGATGAAATGATGCTTGTGATCCTGAAAAATAACTTACTTCAACTATTTAACCCAATCCTACAACAAGAAATCATCAATACTAAATGCATAAATAGAAAAAATAAGAACAAGAGATGCATGTGAATAAGAAGTGAAAGGAATAAAAACAAATGATACAAGAGGGCTATAAGGCTCCTGGGATGGCCAAACCTAAGGAAACTTAGAGTCTTATGGAGAAGACCAAGATTTAGAAGCTGAACATGGCACCAATTTTCATTATTTCTATCAATGTAATTACATCCCTGCAAGAAATGAAAGTGGCGCTGCAAAAATACGAGTTCTCTCCATAAAAAGACTAATAAAAATCAACCCCTAGAGGCAAATTCGACTTGGTACTTATACAAAATGATTAGGAATCATTCCACATGAAAGGAGGAAGCTTTCCATATCAAAATCCCTTCATTAGTGGATAGGTTCCCAATATTAGGAATCTACATTAAATGGCAGAGAACACATTCCTAGATTTTCTCAGTCATTGGAGCTTCACAATCTGTGCCATAATTCCAGAATATCTTGTTGATTTACTATTTAATATTGATCCTCCTGTAGTAGGGAGCAAGTCCTAAATTATCTCCTCCTCCAAATCTTCATAATCTGCCCAATATTTTCATAATATTCCACAAAAATAAATAATATTAGGCACAAATATGCAATTATCCATAAACCTTCTTAATGAACATATTAAAGTTAAAAATACATTATTTAATGCAAAAAGAGAGGTTTAATGTGCTGAAGGATGGTCAGATAAGCCTTAATTTATGTCTAAGTTAGAGGCATGAGCCTTAATTTATGTCTAATTTAGAGGCCCATCACAACTTGCAGATCATGTTTCTCATCCTTGTCCTTATTCTTGAGAGGACACTGTGTAGCGTAGTGACCAAATTCACTGCTCCAGAAACATTTGATCTTTGAGACGTCTTTCTTCCACCTCCACTGCTCTTGTTGCCCCTTCGATGCAATGGCTACATTCTCCTCCTCCTTGGGCTTTGTCCCACTGCTGCTATTGCTATCAAGTTTGCACTTGACTAAGTCTTGCCTCATCTCTTCCTGCTAAAGAGTGGCCCACATCCCTTCCTAATCTGACAATCTCTCTATGCCTAGGATACTCTAGACAAACACTTGTCATTCTTCTGAGACTGAATTCAAGGCCAACCTCACCATCTTAGTGGGTTGAGGCGTTGATCCTACAACTGCCAACAAGTCTCAGACCTCCTGAAGCTTCGATAGGAACAGATCAATGCATTCCCCCTTCTGCATCCTCGTGGATTTCATTTTCTTCTCCAAGTACATCTTCCACTGCTCGGAAGATCCCTGATACAACGTAGCCAAGGCATCCCACATCTCCTTGGCAGTCCCTTTGCCAGCAATGTGACAGACAACATGATCCCTCACTCCATCAAGGATTAATTGCTTGGCCTTTGCCATTTCAGCCTTGCACTTGAGTGGATCCGCATCTGCAGGTTCAACTACCACATTATCGACATAGGCTTTGAGATTAAGCTCATTCAGAAAGAAGGAGATCCTAGCCTTCAAAATCACATAGTTGGATGCTCCATCCAACTGATCTTGATCTTTCAGCCCATTGGCTGCCATCTCTGCCAACAAAAATGTCGAACTGCCTCCTCTCTCCTCTGCACTACTGCTAGGTTGGCCTACGTACTCCCTGCTGAAGTTAGTAGATCTTCTCCTCTCTATTGCTACTCAAAAATTGAGAAATCAAATTCCCTGGCTAGGAATTTCCGAAGTAGAAATTCACTCAAAAAGTGTCTACTTCCTTCTTTTGACGTTTTTCTGTCCTAGCAATTGTTGCAGAAAACTGCATCTCACATGAATACTGCTCAACACTGGATCTGCTGCTGCACTGCTCCCTCCGCCAGTGACAAATCACAAATTGGAAATCTTACCTCTCTGTCAACTCACTTAGAGAGAGATTTTCCTTGAGAATCTTGCCCTTTTGGCTTGGACAGCACAATCCCTCTGGGGATTCGATCTACTGCCGACATAGCACTTCTATCTTGTAATGTTCTAAACTTAAACAAACAGTGATATACAAAATCAAATTCGATTTATGCACAAAAAAATTTAACGATTAGCAATTACTCAATACACAACAGAAATGAGAACCAACTGAGCCATTTTATTCATGGAATGGAGCAAGTAGAATAGTGTGGAAAAGGCACCTGGGCTTGCCTCAAGGGCAAGCTTGACAGAACCCAAGTGTCAAACAGTAATCTCAAATGCTAGAAAGCCACTACTCCTCTAATGCAATGCATTGTCTCCTAGTAACTGCAACTGTTGGCAGGAAAGGAGCTGCAAGAAATCCTGTCTTCGGTGCTAAGAAAATGATGAAACTTCAGCCACAAGCTCCCTGGTTAAAACCCTTAAAACCTAGAAAGGGTTTGGCCTAAATCCAACCTCCCAAATTTGACCTCCTCTATGGCCTACGCCCTTCGAACAACTCCAAAAATACGGCTTGCAAGAAATGGCCACAAAGTCCTCCTCCAAGCTCTGGAAAGGGAGGAAACTCCACTCCAAATAACTCCTCCAACCTCCACGACAAAGCTCAACCTCAAGGGCTAATACCCTACCCACCAAAATGAGCTCCCAAACACTGCCTCTGCACTGGCCTAGGTAGTGCGAAAGTCACGCTCCTAAACCAGAGCTCAATCAGCTCCCAAACTCTCCCAAAGGCTGACAATCCTTCGTAGCCTTCTCTCTGGAAAATCTCACATCGAAACTCCGTTGCTCAACACCACGAAAAACTCGGCCTCCTTTCCCACTGCGTCCTCCAGTAATATGCACTACCTGGAAGGAAATGTTACTGCTGGAAATCACAATGTGATCTTCCTCCTGAAGAAATGAAGAAAACCTTCCTAGGGTGGCACTCGAAGTCCCTTGAAGAAAGGGTGAGCTCTTTGCCTGAAGAACTCGTGCTAAACAGCTAGTGACTCGGCTAAGCAACTTGAGTAACCAAAGAGAACTCTATATACTCCCATGAATGAATGAGAAGAGGAGATCTGCCCTCCTTATATAGTTTTCGTGGAGCACTTCGCCCTCCATTTCGTCCTCCATCGTGGATCCTCACTTAACCAATACCATGCAAAATTTATCCCCCTCCATGCAAATCGAACTGGGGAGTGTGTAATTCCCTAGTGAGGGTGGCCCCCATGTGTAACTTAACTACAAAAACAAAACATCTTCTCCTAGTCTAATATCTTAATATAATCGAATGGGGTCCACCAACTCCAAAATTGGCCCCATAATACAAAAATTAATCTTGTTCCAAAATGATTTAGGAAGGGACATGACAGTCCTCCCCTCCCAAATGTTGCTTGTCCCCAAGCAACTTCAATGCTGGATGTTCAAGAATGTGCTCTCCCTCCCAAGTGGCATCCTCATCCGGTAGATTCTTCCATCGCACCAAATATTCTCTGATGATTATGCTTCTGAGCTTCCTTTTCCTGTTCTCCAAGATGGCTTCTGGCTCTAGGATCAAATGCTCCTCATCATCAAGCAGAGGCAACTCCATGACTACTGTAACTTGCTGCCCCAATACCCTCTTGAGGCATGACACATGAAAGATGTTATGAATCCTACTCCCTGGTGGTAGTTCCAACTCGTAAGCCACCTCTCCAAACCTCCTGCTCACTTTGTACGACCCAAAGAATCTCGGCTGCAGCTTTTTGGCCCCTTTCTTCTTTAGTGTGGATTGTCGGTACAACTGCTATCGAAGGTAGACCAAGTCCCCCTCCTCAAAATGCCTTTCTACTCTATGTCGATCAACGTACATCTTTTGCTAGATCTAGGTTGCCTATAAGTTATCGTTAAGAGCCTTGAGGATATCTTGGCTCTCTAGGATCCAATCCTTGGCCTTTGGGGCCATGCTGTCTCCAAAAACAATATTAGTACAAGAAAAAGCATCATAACCATATAAAGCACGGAAAGGAGTCATGCTAATGGACATATGATGGGTGGTGTTGTAACAATACTCTCCCAGGTGCAACCATCGAATTCAAGCCCTTTGCTGCCCTGTCACGTAATTCCTGAGATAGCCCTCTAACCACTGGTTCACCCTCTCTGTTTGACCATCGGTCTGCAGATGATAGCTGGTGCTCGGGGCGAGTTCAATGCCAACTAGTCTGAAGAGTTCTTGCCAAAATCCTCCCATGAATTGGTTATCCCTATCACTGACTATATGGTCTTAGGGAGTCCGTGCAGATGAAAGACCTTCCTGAGGAATAACTCTGCCACTTGTGAGGCTGAATATCGTGTCGGTGTGGAAAACAAGTGTGCAAACTTGGTCAGTTGGTCGACCACTACAAAAATACAATCCTTCCCTTGCACCAAGGGAAGTCCAGTAATGAAGTCCATAGAGATGCTCTCCCATTTCCCCTCAGGGATGGGAAGAGGCTGCAACAATATTGTTGGATGGGTCAACTCTCCCTTATTCCTTAGGCAAGCTTTGCACTGCTGCACATGCCTCAACACATCTCCCTTGAGGCCCTTCCAAGTGAAGTGCTCTCTCACTGCCATATATGTCT
Organism: Pinus taeda; assembly: GCA_000404065.3. Classification (NCBI taxonomy): domain Eukaryota; kingdom Viridiplantae; phylum Streptophyta; class Pinopsida; order Pinales; family Pinaceae; genus Pinus; species Pinus taeda. The sequence goes on from APFE031398927.1 coordinate 65,274, forward strand.
TCCTAAACCCCGGGTGCCCAAACAAAGGAGAATCATGAGCTGCTTGAAGGACGTGCTCCCTTAACTGTGATCCTGAAACCAAAAATATGTGCCCCTTATAATTAACGACCTCATACATCACCCTGTAGCGCTCATCTGCATAGCTACCCTCCAAGATATCGCACGCCCGACGATCCTTGGAGTACTCTACCAATGACTGAGCCTTCCAGTAATGACAAATGCTCATGAGTGAAAGCTCGACTAGTCTCTTGGATAGTGCATCCGCCACTACGTTGTGCTTCCCCCGCATATACTCAATATCAAAATTGTAGGCTTGCAGTTTGCTGACCCATCTTTGTTGTTTGTCATTGAGGCCCTGCTGCCCCATGAAATGGCGAAGGCTGTTGTGATTTGTCTTAACTCGAAATTGATTCCCCACCAAATACTGTCTAAATTTGGCCAGTGAATGTATTATGGCCAACATCCCCTTGTTGTAAATGAAATATGATAGCCCATGAGGTAGAAGCTTCCTACTCTTGAAAGCAATGGAGTGCCCACCTTGGGACAAGACTTTCTCGATCCCTACACCTGATGCATCGCACTCCAATGGTGAAAGGTTGAGAAAAATCCGAGAGTGCTAAGACCGGACAACAACTCATCACCTCCTTGAGGTGATCAAATGTTGCCTAAGCTCCCTCCGTCCATGCAAAGGTCCCTTTCTTAGTCAGATCAGAAAGGGGTGCTGCCAACTTTGAGAAGCCCTTCACGAACTTCCGATAATAAGTACAGATGCCCAAAAATCCTCTCAACGCTGTCACATCTTGGGGCTCTGGCCAATCTCGAATGGCCCGAATCTTCTCCTCATGCACATTGACCCCATCTGCACCAATGATGTGTCCCAAGTAAAGCATCTCTTTCAACCCAAACTCGCACTTAGACATCTTCGCGTAGAACTGTTGCTCCTGCAATATGCATAAGACTGTCTCTAAGTGTTGCAGGTGCTCCTCCCATGTCTTGTTGTAGATCAAGATGTCATCAAAGAATACCAGTACAAACCTCCTTAGTGGCCTCGGAACACATCGTTCATGCATGACTGGAAAGTAGTCGGTGCATTAATCAACCCAAAAGGCATGACCATGAACTCGAAATGCCCATAATGATGCCTGAAGGTTGTCTTCGGAATGTCCTGCTCTCTCACCAAAATCTGATGATACCCCAACCGCAGACCTATCTTAGAGAAGTACTTGGCCCCTCTAAGCTCGTCCATCAACTCATCAATGCGCGGAATGGGATACCTGTTCTTCGACGTCTTTTTGTTGAGGGCCCTATAGTCAATATACATGCGGAGAGTCTCATCCTTCTTCTTCACTAACATAACCAAAGAAGAAAACAGACTAGAACTCGGTTTGATGTGACCCAATGCCAACAATTCCCTGATGGCTCTCTCGATCTTGTCCTTATAGGCCTTGGGATGCCTATAAGGTGTGGTGATGACTACTTGCACACCAGTCTCCAACTCTATTGTGTGCTCAAATCCTCTGTCAGGTGGTTGCCCCAGTGGTATATCTCCAAAAACTACCAGATATCTATCTAGTACTTCTTGTATGTCTGGATGTGGTGGTGTGGACTTTCCCCTAGCCTCTGAAATTCTTATCTCTATTGTCCATGCTATGTCTCCATGCCTCAAATCGGCCTCCATCCAGTGGGCTGAAACTGTCTGAGGGGGGTACGAATGCATGCCCCTAAGAACCACTGGCTTGCCATCTGGTCCAACAAACCCCATCGCCAACTGTTGCCAAGGGGTGGTAACTCGATCAAGGGAATACAACCATTGGATACCTAGCACCACATTGGTGCTCGTACATCCACCACGAAAAAAGTGGTCTGTCATCGAATAGTTCCCCGTAGTCACTGTCAGAGCGGGAACATATCGAGTGCACTGCATAGTCTTGTCCCCTAGGATTAGGATTGAAAACCCCTCAAACTCTGTTGTGGTGTTGCCCCTCCTCTAGACCATCTGAGCATCAATAAAATTGTGGATGGCCCCATTGTCTACCAAGACTAAGACACGCTACCCCTGCACTGTACCTCTGATCCTCATAGTAAAAAATTTGGGAATCCCGCTCAAAGAAGCTAGGATTCCCCCCGCTAGTGTGAAGGATGCTCCTCCTTGAGGTGGTGGTGGTGGTCCTCTTCTTGCTGGCTCCTCATTGTCTCTGCCACCCAACTCCAACTCCTCATAATCCTCCTGATCACTGTTTGAGAAGACCTCGATGTAATGGGCCTTGCCTGCTATGCATCGATGACTAGGTGCCCAAGGCTCTCGACATGTAAAACATAGCTTCTTCCTCTTGAGGTCTCTCCTGATCTCGTCATCCAACTGACCACGCCTTTGAGTTGCTCTCTGCACTGTGGGTTCTCCAGTGTCACCTCCCTTCTGAGGGTAGGGAGTGCGTGTAGGAAATGGAGCTCGAGCCTTGGGGATGCTCCCCTGCAAATCCCGAGTGCAAGACATTGCCTCCAGAAGAGTAGATGGTTTGTGAGACTTTACCAGTCCTCGCAATGGCTCTGTCAATCCCTCTACAAATGTGTATACTTTCCTCGCATTTGACAAATCAGGCACCATGACTGAGACCCTCAAACACTCCGAGATATAATGCTCTAGATGCCCTGTCTGTTGGAGTTGGGTCAACTCTCTAAAGTGAGCCTCTTGATCCTTTCGATCAAAGCGCTCCACTACTCTCTGTGTGAAATCCTCATAGGAGGTCACACTACCATGCCCCAGAGTGGACAAACCATGAAACCACTAATCGTGTGCCTCCCCCTCCAGGTGTTATTTGGCCATCTTGATGGCTTCTACCTCTGTCATCCGATTCAGCAAGAAGTAGGTGTCCAACTTCTCTACCCAAGCACTTGTTGTGCACTTGGAAGTGCCATCATATGTAGGGAAATACATTTCCCCAATAGAACGATGTAGCTCATAGTTCTGTGTACCATAACCTTTCCCCTTCTCATTCTTCTTGAGCTTGCAAAAGTCTCTGAAGGTCAGAGCCTTTTTGAAGTCTAGCCCCATGGATTGCCACTCCGGGAAATGCTCCCCCATCAACGATGGATCCTCACCTCCACCAATCTTTCCCTGCACCAAAGGTATAAAAGAGGGTGAAGTAGCTTGAGTTGGCTCACTCGAGGATGGCCGCTACACAGTGGGTGAAAGATGATCGAATTGTTGAGAGGCTCCTAAAGTCTCTCCAACTACGAACTCCCAGTGAGTGCTTCGCTCTCGATTTTGTGTTTTGATCTCGTCCAACATCTCCTTCTGCCCCTTTGCCAAATCACTCAAAGCCTTCAAGAGGCCGTCGAAGGTGGGCTCACCCATATCTTCCGCTACTACAGTCTTCCCATGATTCTTTGTGCCTGGAGTAATCTCCAACTCCCTTTCCCTGCTCCGGTACCTCTACCTTTTGTAAGTAATATTCTGCCGGTCTTCCTCACTCATAGAAAAGTTTCCACACGGCTGAGCCATAATCTAAGCTTTGATACCACTGTAATGTTCCAAGCTTAAACAAACAATGATATACAAAAGAAAATTCGATTTATGCACAAAAATTAAACGATCAACAACTACTCAATACACAACAGAAATGAGAACCAACTGAGCCATTTTATTTATGGAATGGAGCAAGTACAATAGTGTGGAAAATGCACCTGGGCTTGCCTAAAGGGAAAGCTTGATAGAACCTAGGTGTCAAACAGTAATCTTAAATGTTAGAAAACAACTGCTCCTCTAATGCTCTGCATTGTCTCCTAGTAACTACAACTGCTAACTGGAAATGAGTTGCAAGAAACCTCGTCTCCAGTGCTCAGAAAATGATGAAACTTCAGCCACAAGCTCCTTGGCCAAAACTCACAAAAACCGAGAAAGAGTTTGGCCTGAATCCAACCTGCCAAATTCAACCTCCTCTATGGCCTCTGCCCTCCCAATAGCTCCAGAATTATGGCCTGCAAGAAATGGCCACAATGTCCTCCTCCAAGCTCTGGAAAGGAAGCAAAATCCACTCCAAATAACTCCTCCAACCTCCACGACAAAGCTCAGCCTCAACGGTTGATACTCTACCCACCAAAATGAGCTCCCAAACACTGCGTCTGCACTAGCCTAGGTAGGGTGAAAGTGACATTGCCAAACTAGAAGCTCAATCAACTCCCAAACTCTTCCAAAGGCTGACAATCCTCCCTAGCCTCCTCTCCGGAAATCTCACATCAAAACTCCACTGCTCAGCACCACAAACAACTCGGCCTCCTCTCCCACTGCGTCCTCTAGTAATACGCACCACCTAGAAGGAAATGCTACTGCTAGAAATCACAATGTGATCCTCCTCCTGAAGAAATGAAGGAAATCTTCCCAGGGTGGCACTCGAAGTCCCCCGAAGAAAGGGTAAGCTCTTTGCCTGAAGAACTCGTGCTAAGCAACTAATGACTCAGCGAAGCAGCTCGAGCAACCAAAGAGAAATCAATATACTCTCATGAATGAATGAGAAGAGGAGAGCTTCCCTCTTTATATAGTTTTCATGGAGCACTTTTCCCTCCATTTCGTCCTCCATCGTGGGCCCTCACTTAACCAACACCGTGCAAAAGTTATTCCTCTCCATGCAAATCGAACTAGGGAGTGTGTAATTCCCTAGTGAGGATGGTCCCCATGTGTAACTTAACTACAAGACAAAACATCTTCTACTAGTCTAATCTCCTAATAAAATCAAATGGGGTCCACCAACTCCAAAATTGGCCACATATTACAAAAATTAATCTTGTTCCAAAATGATTTAGGGACGGACATGACAGATCTCCCTCCTTCTCTTCAACAATGGGCTCTTCTGGTCTGCTCTCTTGCTTCCCTGTGCTCTGATACCATATGAAAATTCGGAATCCCTGAATCACTACTGCAACAATTGATTATATTTCTCTTATTGAATCAAGTTATTTACAGTATTATACGGTAAACATCAAAATAAATACAACTGCAACCTTCACACTTAAATAATATGCAGAAACATGAATTGAACAAGAAAGAAATAACAGACACAAGTGACACCGTTGTTTTTGGACAAATGTCCCCTGAAAAACCCAATGTGGGAAAACAAGTGCAGCAGCTGAGGGTTTGAATTATTATATAGTAATTTCTGAGTACAATTCTTCAGATGCCCAATCTGGCAATCCTATACAGAGATCTAACTAGACAGAAGATAGTGAGATGATCTCACCCTGTCACTGGGAAATCTAGCATTGATCTGCGTCGGAGATCAGTCTCTGCACTTTCTTTGTGCAGTATTGCATCACACCCATGCAGTTACTACGTCACTGCTGCTGGGACTGCGCTATGCCTCCTCCCGATCCTCTGGTCGCTAGAAAATTCGGCCCTTTGGCCTCCTGATCTCACACCCCGACTTCGGCACTAAATTCTGATTGTTCCCCAACAGAAATACAGACTCCATCTGAAGCTCTGCATTGCCACAACGTAGCTCTACACTGCCTCTGTGTGGCCCAGCGTTGCCTCTCTGGACTACTCTCTACCCTTTCTGCCTTGCACTCTCTGGATCAGGAAAACTTCCTCCATAAAATTATCCATGCCCCTCACTGCAAGAAATCTCCTCAATCACCTTCTTTGACAACTGTTGTGCTACTCTCTTGAGAAAATCGATCTCTGATCTGTCACATGATGTGTCTTCCAAATGCCCATTGAAGTCCTGATAATCTTCTCATTGAGTAATGAACGGCCCAAATTACATTCTAATCAATGGCTCAGATCATTTTGACTTGATCCTCGTCTTCTTCTAGAAGTTTCACCCCCAGTTTAATTAATACCCTTTAATTATTTTAATTTCCTAAGTTTAGACTTAGGCATCAATTAAAAATAATTAATTATTTTACTAAAACTGTCATGGGGTGGAATTTCCCAAAACGATTTTTGGGTATTCTGGAATACATGTGTCCTAGCCTTCCTGCAAATTTTGAGGCTTAGAGCGCATTTGATGCTACCATAAATCAACAGTATGCTCTGTGCGATATTTGCAAATTCGAAACATAGTAGTAAGTGTTTTCTTTACTGTGTATGCTCTTTGTTGTGCACTTTATGCGATCTTGACAAATTAGAAATTGAGAGAAAACTTACATTTTCTAGGTAAGCTAACAAGATCTAACCCCATTATTGTTGAGTTTCGGTTTTTTTCATTTTAAAATTTCGTTTGTTTTTCCATGTGACCATGTTGAAGTTTCTTTTATAGTAAAAGACAAGGGTTTTTGGGTAAAGCACATGCTTTGAGGCAAAGAATAAAAAAAACGAACCCCCTCCTTTTTGATCTAAGCTACTATATGCTTACTTGGTTGAAACTTGAAAGTTACTTTATTTATCAAGAATTCTTCAGTTCAAGTCTTTCTTTTTTCAAGTTACTGTTTTAAAAAATTCATACAATCTTTGAGTTAAGTAGCTTTAATATTCCTTTTTAGTTACTTTTAGCATGTAACTTCAATTTATGAAGTGACTTTATTGTAAAAATGTTTCTTTCTTATTCTATAAAAGTGAGTCACTTCATAAGTACCTTATTTGTAAAAGTGAGCTTATAGGCAAAGATAGAGAACAAATGGAATATATTTTTTACTTAGCAACCTCATCATGCATCCAACACCACATGGGACAACTTCTACTTGCTATGTGGCACTTTGGTCACCTTTTATGCCATTTTTCGAAAGGGAATTTCACATCTGAAGTTTGTTTTCAGTGCCATTTTTTTTGAAATAGCCTATTTTTTTGAGAGCTTCCACTAAGATAGCTAGTTTCAAATTTTGAATCCATATTATTTGCATTTTTGAATATGGCTACTCCAAGTGATATTTTTCTTACCAATACCAACTATTTGTCATGGAAA
>APFE031398930.1:0-12689 GCA_000404065.3 Pinus taeda
ACACTGATTCTGATTGGGCAGGTTGTGCTTCTGATAGGAAGAGCACTTCAGGGTGTTGTTTTGGGTTGGGTTCAGCAGCAGTGTCATGGTTCAGCCGGAAGCACCAGTCAGTAGCACTGAGTTCAGCAGAAGCAGAGTATATGGCAGCTAGTCTAGCTAGTTGTGAGGCCATCTGGCTTCGCAAGATGTTGTTTGGTTTATTTGGTCAGCCGTTGAGACTTTCAGTGATCTACTGTGATAATCAGAGTTGTATTAAACTCACGGAGAATCCAGTATTTCATGACAGGTCAAAGCATATCGGAATCAGATATCATTTCATCAGAGACTATGTTCAAAAGGGAGCTGTGAAGCTTTAGTATATTTCCACTGATGAGCAGGTAGCAGACATTCTTACCAAAGCCTTACCACGGGGCAAGCATGTTTACTTCAGAGACAAGATGGGTGTGGTGAGGAACACCTTCCTCGGTAAGAAGGAGTGTTGAAATTTGGTACCGGAGGACAGGTGGTTCCCTTAGGCTTTGATCTTTGGCCTAGGGAAAAGTGTCCAAAAGATTTTAATTTTTCTCCTAAAGTGACTTTATAATTTTTATAAAGTTAAAATCTAATTTAAAAGTGACTTTAAGTGATAAAGTTACTAAGTCTAATTTTAAAGGACTTTTATAAAGTCAATGAAAAATTAGAAAGGAAAAGTGACTTTGGAAATAAATGACTAAGTGGGTCTTTATTAAAGTGGGTGAATTTAAAAATAGAAAGTGAGATTTAAATGTGCATTTAATCTCAGCCATTGATCTAAATCTATTTCAGTCATTGGATTTAGGGATCACCCAAAAGTCACTTGGATCACCCAAAAGTCATTTGGAGTTATATTAAGGAGGAAAAGGAGGAAAAGATCATTCTTTCTTTCATGAGCAGATTGAGAGAAGGAGAGCAAGAGAGCAAGGGAGATTTCTGAACAAGAAGGAGAAAGAGGCAGCAGTTTGGCACACATACCAGGCAGCTCTTCAGCAAAATCAGAACAGCAGAAAGACAAGCAGAACAGCAGCAAGAACAAGCAGAAAAAGCTGATTTTTGCTGAAAACTGAGAAGTTTCTAGGTGGTCCGTTGGGCTGAAAACGGATAAGTTTGCTTGCTGAAAAAATTATTTTGCTGTAATTTTTTGCTGAAATTTTCTTGCTGTAAAAGGACATTTTTCAGAAATAAAGAAGAGCTCTCAAACTGGTTTTCCCCAAGAGTTGTAGGGGGTTTTTCCAGGGTCACGTTGACCAAAAATATCAGTGTTTTAATGTGTTTTAATGGCTGTTTATTACTGCTGATTTTTATTTCTGCAATTTCCAGCATTCTGTAAATTTTCCAGAATTTGTGTTTTCAGCAAAATTTATTTTTTCCAGCTTGTTGAATGTATGGTTATGGGAAAGGGCATTTAACTACATGGGAGAAATAAGGAGAAACTGAAAGCCGGGGTGGGAAAACAGAAATTTTTAACAATCAGGCTCAAAAACGCTGAAAAATGGCCAAGTTATACAACAAAACAAGCAATTTGCATTAGATTTAGCACTAGATTTTAGTGCATTTTTTTCTCAATTGGGATGAGCAACCTGGCGCTAAATCTAGCTCTACTGTACAATTGTTAAAGCATCCTTTTTTACACTATTTTTTTAAATATTTTTTTACACCAAATTTTGCATCTATTTTGCGTCATTTTTTGCTTCCTTTTTTGTGCCATTCTTTGCTTATAGTTTTGTGTCGTAATTTGCATCGAGTTTTACAATATCTTTTGCATCTAATTTAGTGCCTTTTTTGGCATCCAATTTGTGCAAGTTGTTGCATCTAGTCTTATGCCATTTTTTGCTTCTAATTTTGTACTTATTTTTACATATATTTTTGCGCTAGTTTTTCTGTCTTTTTTTACACCATTTTTTGCATCCAATTTTGCACCATATGTTGAATATGATTTAGTGCCAATTTTTGCATCCATTTTTGTTAATTTTTGGTATGTTCTATGCTTAAGAGCAATTTACTTCAATTTTCTTGTTAGCCCAATATCAATGTCTAGTTTAGAGATCACATTAACATGATAGTAAAATGTAGATAGAACATAAACATAAACAATAGAAGACAAGGCAAGACAAGAGGACACAAGACGTGGCACTAGCCAGGGACAAACCCCAATGTGGGGAACCCTTGATCAATTATTCTTATATTCTTCAATAGTTCAACAAAGAGAGAGATAATACAAATATACAAAACTGATATTTATGACAACAATAGAAAAGTCTTAACCAAAGAAGACAATGCTGGTCAAATAGGAAATAATCTTCCTCTGAAGATCATTCATATGGTAGCAATAGGATGTTCAGTAAACTGAGCCAATCATGGTCAAACCTTGACCTAAAACATTTCCCAGAACTTTGATGTCTTCTTGCTGCACTAGTGTGTCACAAATGACTTGAGGCCTTCTCTATTTAAATGCAACGTTGAGCTTGAGCTGGGGGTTATTTGGTTGTTGGCCGACCTTGACAAATTGTCAAATAATATAAATAAATTCATACCTCCATAAATACATGTCAGAATTAGATGATATTTAGATCAATCCTACACCTCTCGGAGAGAGGAATCCAATAAAAATATTAGCTACCATAAATAAGGTGACCCACATGGAATTTGGCCCTAGTTGCCAATTTTAACAATTTTTGCACCATTTTTTGCATCCACTTTTGCATTTTATTTGTCTCCATTTTTTGCATCCTATTTTGCATCATATTTTGCATATAATTTTGCATCATTTGTTGCAACCAATTTAGCATCATTTTTAACATCATTTCTTGCATCCAATTTTGCATCTTTTTGAGCATCTAAATTTGCATCCTATGTTGAACCATGTATTGCGTCCACCTTTGCATCCCATTTTGTGTCTAATGTTACATTCAATTTTGAGCCATTTTTTCATCTACTTTTGCATTTGTTTTTTCACCAAGTTTTGAATCACTTATTGCACCTCATTTTGAGCCATTTGAGCCATTTTTATGCCCATTTTGCACCATTTTTCTACTCTTGTGTCAAAATTTGCACCATTTTTTTATGTCCAATTTTGCACCATTTTTTATGTCCAATTTTTCATCCTATTTGGTGTCTAATTTTGCATCCCTTTTGGCATCCAAATTTGCATCTCATTTTGCACCTAGATTTTAGTTTAAATTTTCATCTGGTTATGCATCATTTTTGGCATCCTTGGTTTCACCATTTTTAGTTCCATTTTGCATTTTGTTTTGTGTCTTTTCTGACATCCTTTTTTCACCCAATTTTTAATCCTAATTTTACACCATTCTTTGCATCCTCATTTTGGTGTCCATTTTTTCATCCTTTTTTGCACCCAATTTGGTATCCTTTTGTATGCCCTATTTTGTTCCTTTCTTCGTGTCTAGTGTTGCGTTTTTTTGTTTTGTTTTTGTTTGTTTGTTTGTTTGTTTGTTTTTTTTTTAAATTCTACTTTAAAACCCTTTTGTGTCATTGTTTGCATCTTGTTTTGATGGCTAGTTTAACATCCAATTCTACTCCTATTTTTTCATCCATGGTTACATCCACTTTTGGCTTCTTGTTTAGAGTCTTACTTTTATTTCCATTTATGACCCCATTTATGGGTTCATTTTACTAATTTCAATTACATAGTGAAATATCTTACATTTTCTAAATATAATTTTGCTGTAGGATTTAATGCACAATTAGATGAACAAAAAAACCTCTCAATTTATCCCAGAAACCTAGGATAGACCGATTAAGAGAAAGGCTGCTCTAAGGCTCAGGATTCTTAGTAGATCAAGATGTAGAGTATTGTTTAATAAAAAGAGAAGGAATTCATGTGAGTCCTCACATGCAGGTCTCGTTGGAGTTTTTAGTGTAGCTGGGAGCGCTCCTAGCTAGCTCCAAAGCTTGGTCCTACAAATAAGAAAGAGAACAAAGAAACCTTCACAACATAATATCTTGATAATCGAAACTATCAGAAGCATATAAATATTACTGAATAAATAAATATAAACCAAAATCCAATACATTCATTAGTTAAATAGAATAAGTAAAGAATGAATAGCAACATATGGGAGGAAGAACAAGCAATATATATTAATAAAGGAGTTGGAGGAAAGTTACAACCATCAGATGCAGTTGCAGTAGCACCTCCCCCAACTCGCTCCAAAACTCTCCCTAAATCTCAACAGCATGACAATACAAGAATTCCCATCCTTTTCTCAATGGCCAAGCCTTCAATATATAGGAAAGTGAAGGCTATGAAGATTTCCCAAATTCCTCATTAGTTAAATTTGGACAAAGCTTTTGGATGAATAATGTTTCCTTATATAAAAATGGCCTTTTTCCAATTTTTAGATGCTTTTGTGCTTAGGAAAAATCTTCCCCGTGCTTTATGGCTCTTTCTTGCTTTTGTATTCTTTTCTTTATTAGGAAAAAGCTAAAGATGAGGATAAAGAGATCACATTCCACCATATGAGTTTCTGAAAGTGAACAAGAGTGTCAAATTCTAGTTAACTCGAGCTTTTTTCCTCGTGAGAGATTGAGAATTTTGGTAACAAAAGTTAGATGAAGGGGGTAACTTGTTATAGACTAGAATAACGTGGCCCTCATGGTATATAGCTTGTATTATAGTCTTATATAGTCTAGGAGAAAGGGCTATTTCAACCAACAACATAGTATTCTCCTCCAATATGATGAGGAGGTATTTTCATGTATAACACATTTAAGAAGATATCACAATTCAAATTTATAACTTTACATTTGTAAACAAATTTATGGTAATTGACAACATTCATAAAAAACATAGGAGTATCCTCATATATAACAATTCTCCATCAAAAAATCATTGACAATTTTCAATATACATATATGACTACTAAATCAACACTTAGCGCATATATCATTATTCCAAGGTAAATTCACAACATTACATCCAAAAATAGTAATATCATCATACATAATGATTCTCCATCAAAAATCATTGACAATTTTCAACACATATATAAAGCAACAAAATATGACTAATAATATCCTCATCATCTTTAATCAAATCAACTAAGATTCAAATGTGTGATTATGATCAAAATCTTTCTTGAACACCATTATTCTAAGGTAAATTCACAACACCCATCAAAAGATAGTAATATCGTCATACATAATAATTATCCATCAATATAATGTTGATAATTTTCAATATATACATAAAATAACAAGATAAAAATGATAATATCATCATCATATTTAATCAAATAAACTAAAAGTCAATGTATGATTACCAAATAAAAATGTTTCATAGATATCATTATTCTAAGGTAAATTCACAACACCCAAAAAAAATAGGAATCTCATCATACACAATAATTCTTCATAAAGAAAATGTAAACAAATTTCAACATATTCATAAGGTAACAAGATAGTACTGATAATATCATCATCATTATTCGAATCAACTAGAATTCAAATGTATGATTACCATTAAGACATCCCAACTAAATATAAAAAATAATGCATGGCTAGCTAGCACCATGAAAATCATAGTCAAGGTCATCCTCATGATCATTTCCATGATCATCATCCTGACCATCCTGATAATATCATCCACATAATCATCACCAACACCATCACTATCCTCATCATAATCGTCTCTGATATATGATGTAATCTAAACATAGTATATATCATCATCTTCGTGGCCATTACTTGTAGCTTCTTGAAAAAAAATCAATATTACATGTTAGTACTAATTCTATAGCACAATGCATATTTTTATTACAATGCTAACCATAAAATGAGGTAGGACATAATAACATTTAATAGTACTAAAAAATAAAATGAAAATATGGTTTAAGAGATATTGGAGATCCAACTAAGATTACACTTGTAATGCACATTAAGTAGTAGAATCATTTTTTAATGCATATGAAGTAGGTACTGTAGAGTCTAATGATTGTTTTTTTTTAACACCATTTCCATCCATCTTTCCTCTTTTCATCATTGCTATCAACTCAAATAAACAGTAAAATTATGTTTTTGACATGGTAAGTTACTCATATGTCTTATTTTTCATATTTATTAATGTGTCTTATTATTAAGTTAAATATTGTAATAACTACGTAATTAACACAACTCTACAGTTGTTTTATGATTCTGCAACTATGTCCATGGTTTTTCAGATTCTAGTATGCCAGCCAAGCAAAGAAGCACATGGGCAGATAGGGATTGATCTCCTCATGGATCTCCTCCTATTCGCTTGAGCCAAATCATCAAGGAAATCGCCCATTTGCGCAGTCAAGGAAGCGGGTCAACACGTGGATGAACATAGCAACGAGAGTTCAAATCAATCACGACTCTTTGATTTGCTTTCCAAATAGAAAATCGCCGAGAAATGTTAAAATATCCATTATCAGATTAACATTTAGATTATGATTGTTTTTAAGTTTTTAGGCACGAAAGTCTCAAAACTATTGAGCGTGAATGCTATATATATATATATATATAATATATATAATTATATATATATATAAACAAAAAACAGTACGCAAAAATATATGTAATTTGTAATTGACATTTTGAAGTTCCACGAATCTGTTCCTTTTTAATTGAAGAAGCATTCTCATGAATATCATGCGTAGTTAGTTGTTGAGATAAAGTTATAAAACCTGTTGTTTTGTGGAGGGTCCCTGCAGACAGTCCAGGTTCATTTTCTTATTATTTAATTCAATTCATTTCATTTTTGATTTCCAAAATTACATTATTGTAGTTTCATTTCTTTGTAATTACTTGTTTACAGTTTTCATTTGTTGTCTATCGATTTCAAATCATTTGTATACTTTCTAAAATAGGACTATGTACATAATCTCCTTCCTTTCATAAGTAAATATGTTTGTTTAGATCACGTTCTTTCTGCTTTTTATTATTATTATTTCAAGTAAGATTGTTAATTGTAGTGTGTATATCTTAATATAGATTGCTTTATAAATTCTATCCTTGAATAGAAGTAATTCTTTTTAGAGTAGAAGTAATTATCTTTCTAGAACATTAGTTTAGATAGCTCTATTTTTATCATTTTACATAGTAACTAACAATATTCAGTTAAAGAGGATCATGATAGCTTGTCTTACTTTCCTTTTCAAGAGTTGATTGTATTGTAAATATATAGTTTTCATTAGGAACATAGGAATAAAGAAAATCCTTAAAACCATCCACAATCATTATCTTAATAAACTCAAAAAGGATTCTAGCATATATAGTGCACTTTCACTTCACAATTTTATCAACTACTCTCAAAAAATGATATGCTTAGGGAAAGGGACTCTAGGGGTAGATTTGTAGGTAGAGGAAAGAACTTAATTCCAAACACATCCTTACTCCACCACGACCTCGTAGTGCCACACCACCCATACAAACTCGAATTCCATCCATAGCAGGCCAAATAGACTTCCTGAGGTATTAAGATCTGAAATCCAACCTAAAGATTCACCAACTTCATCAACAGAAGTCGTAATTGAAGAAGATCCCATATCCCCAACAACATAAATAATTTTCCTATCTTCAACTCGAGAACAACTTCTAGCTCAAGAGTTGTTAGTTCCTACTTGATCCGAATTGGATCCATGAAGAAAAATCAAAGCACTGTGACTATATCAGATCGGGACAAACTTCGAATTCAAGAGCATAGAGCGATCAGAAAGACCTCTGAATAGTGGCAGTTGGCAGCTAGCGTGGAACGACGAGGACCTCGGTCAAATCGCGTTGACCAAGGCCCATGGACACTACACAAGAGGTGAAACTGGCACCTGGGAAGCCTGGATTGGGAAAAGGAGGCTGTTTCTGATGTGCAATGTTCTGATGCGTCATTAGCACTTAGCGCTAATCGTGCATCACTGGGAAAAACCCCTCTAGAAGGAAGGGCCCCGAGCGCTCGGTCGCATGGAAGCCGGGAGAACTGTGGGGAAAAGTGCTAAAGGCTAAAGGCGAGACCCGCGCTCCAAAACCGACGATATTTATCAGGGGTACCCTTGGGTGGTAAGCAGATTTGGAGAAAAACGAGTGATTCCACTTAGCACTCGACGCATAGCAGGTGGAGGAGAGAGAAAACTGCTGCTCATCGCGCGCTAATAGTCGAGCAAGTCAACTGCGCGAAATGAGCGAATGACGTTGGATCTGGGGGCTCTAGATCTAATGGCTGAGAACGCGCCTGATGAAAAAACCAGATCTGATAGGGGATTTAGCGGCGATAGAAAAAATTTTGACGTCCGATTTGATTGCTGAGTTGGCGGATGACTCATTCCACATTGTAATGGAAAAAAATCGAACTGACGAGGAAACGCTGGCACAGTTCGCAAGAGGACAAGTGGCCACTCCTTGTGAGCCGTTGATGATGACGCCAAGACAGGGAATTCCAAGCGAATAGCGGAAGGCGACCCGACGGAGGAAGAAGAGAAAGCGAACAATCATGAGATCGATTGGCTTTAAAGCCAAGAACAAACACTGAGAGAAAAAAAGTGAAGAGAAGAAGACAAAGACAAAGAAAGGAAGAGACAATGAAGAAAAGATTAGAAAGACAGAGAGCCGAGCTGACCTGCAGCATAAGGCAACATCGAGCAATCCTTGAGGGGATCTATCAGGAATCGAGCAGCACATTGGGCTCCTTTGATTAAAGACCAAAAAGGTCAAGTTGTGGTAAGGAAAAGAGTCTGTGTACTCTAGTGGCTTGGGGGATCCAAGAACCACCCTACCAAACATTGTTCTGTCCAGGAGACTCAATTTGAGCTCCTCATTGTAATTCTCTGCTTTAAATACATAATAAAATAAGGCCACCACTGAAAGCTGGACCAGAGATGTAGCCTTGGAGGATAGGGTGAACTCCTTATTAATTGTTTTGCTCTTGTATTTGCTTACTGTGTTTCTATGCTCTTTTCCATATTTTCAGTGTCTGTGTATTTCACAATCTGATCGATCCGTTGCCTAAAATCAGATAGACACACACCAACACATGAGTCTATAATACCTTCATTCAATAGTTAATTAACTGAGGTCACTCATAGGGAGATTATCAGATCAAGTGGTATCAGAGCTCTAGGCTGTAAGGTTAGACAAGCTTGTGTTGGTTTAGCTGTTGAATGCTCACTAGATCAAAGCTCAAATTAGGAGAAGGAGAGTTGGTCAAAACTAATCTTGAAATTGGGAGAGTCTATCCTCGGAAGACAATGTTAGAGGAAGGTCCTATGGGTCTAGACCCTCAATTCATAGAAAGTTTCCTAGCCATAAAGCCATGGTAGAAGAAATGTATAAGGACTTTAGAAAACACAAGGATGAAGATTCATCAGGCTCTAAACAAGACAAAGGGGAAGATGAATCACATTTCCATGACCACTCCAAAGGAAAAGGGAAAGAGGAAAGCTTTCTCACACCTCCTGATAGCTCTAAAAAGAAAGCATCTTTGATCAAACTAGATGTTAAATTTGATCTACCTATATATGATGGAGAGTTAAATGCAGAAAAATTGGACAACTGGATTAGACAAATTGATGTTTATTGCAGAGTACAGAACATCGACTCAGACAAAAGCAAGAATCAATTGGGAAGCCTACGCCTTGGAGGCACTGCCTTGGTTTGGTGGGAAGGCAGAACCCAATCTGACCTGAAAATACATGGTAACACTATCTCTGTCTGGAGTGAATTTGTTTCTGCAATCAAAAAGTAGTTCTATCCATTGGCCTACATGCAATGAGCCATGATGAGTTGGAAAACTCTTCGACAGTTGAAAGGGAAAAGTGTGCAAGGGTACACTCAAGAATTTAGAAAGAGAGCATTGATTCTAGGAATCTCATTAGACTCACCAGAGACTCTTTTGAAGTACATTGGTGGTCTACACAGCTACATGGGGCATACCATCCTCATGTTTAATCCCACTAGTATAGATGAGGTATCTGTACAAGCTACTCATCTAGAAGCTAGAGGAAAGAATGGAAATCCAGAAGTTGGGGGACCATCCCAACCCACTGCAAGGAAGAGCAAGGAGAAAAGAAAGCAGAAGTGGAAAGCAAGGAAGGTTAATACTGCACAAAAAAGCAAAGCTTCATGCACTCATTGTAAAAAGGATGGGCATGATGATGAGCATTGTTGGATTCTGCATCCAGAGCTGAGACCTAAGAAGTTAGAGGGCAAGAAGAAGAAGACTGCTGCAGCTATTTAGAAAGATTTGGGGTCAGACTCGGGAGATGAAACAACCATTGCAGCCACAGGCATAAAAGGTAAGAATTCTGAAGCATCTACTAGTAATTCTTCTCAATCTATTATTGATGAAGAAAATGAGAGAAAAATACATGAGCTTTTCCATATTTGAGTTGTTTCCAAACATCAAAAGACTGATACTTTGTTCGATAGTGGCTCACAAGTCAATTTGATTTCTGAAGCAATTGTAAAGAAATTGGGATTAGCAACTACACCTCACAAGAAACCATACCCATTAGGATGGTTGAATGATAAAGCACAACTACAAGTGACTAGACAGTGCAAACTCAAGTTCTCTTTTGGGTCAGCATTTGTAGATGAGGTTGAGTTAGACATAATTCCTTTGGATATATGTGGAATTGTTTTAGGAAGTCCTTACTTGTATGATAGGAAAGCTATTTTCTATAGAGATTAGAACAAGTATCTACTTGTTAAAGAGGGAATCGAATACTTTGTAAGAGCTCATAAGCTCAAGAATAATTATACTCTCATAAACTCAGGGCAGATGAAAAGAATGATAAATTCATGCAAACAATTCTTACTGATGGTTGTAAAGGAAAAGAAACTTGATAAAACCAATGTATTTGAGGGCTGTAATGCTAAACAACAAGCTGATTTAGGAAAGGTTGTTTCAGAGTATGATATCTTGTTTCAAGAACCTAAAGGTCTGCCACCCAAAAAGGAAATATTACATGATATTATTTTGCAACAAGATGCTCCTTTGCCTAACATTGGAATGTACAGGTTGTCTTCTTTAGAGAATGCTAAAATCAAGAAGCAGGTGTAGGAGTTGCTCGAGAAGGGGTTCATCAGGCCTAACACATCACCATGTGGGTCACCAATCGTTTTGGTGAGAAAGAAAGATGGCTCGTGGAGAATGCACATTGATTACCGAGCACTCAATAAGATAACAATAAAAAATCGTTATCCCCTTCCCCACATAGATGATCTTTTAGATCAATTGAAAGAAGCTGTTTATTTCACCAAGCTAGACTTGCACAGTGGATACCATCAGGTCAAAGTTGCAGAACAAGATGCATGGAAGACTGCTTTCAAAACAAAGCGGGGATTGTATGAGTCGTTGGGTATGCCTTTTGGCTTATCTAATGCTCCTGCTACCTTCATGAGATTAATGAATGATGTACTCAGACCATTTCTTGATGATTTTGTTATTGTGTATCTAGATGATATTCCGATTTTTAGCAAAATGTGGGAAGAACACTTAAAGCATGTTAAGCAGACACTAGATGTTTTGAAAAGAGAAAAACTTCATGTTAAACTCTCAAAATGTGAATTTGGCAAAACATCTCTAAATTATTCGGGTCATATAGTAGGGGGTGGTGAATTTAAAATAGATCCCTCTAAAGTGGCAGTCATTGTAAAATGGCCTAAACCCAAGCCTGCTACAGAAGTGAGAAGCTTCTTAGTGGTAGCACAATATTGGAGGAAGTTCATTTCTAACTTTTCCTCAATTGCAGCTCCCTTACATGCTTTAACAGGATTGAATAAGGTGTTTCAGTGGGGAGGCAAACACCAAAAAGCCTTCGACACCTTGAAAGAAAAGATTAGTACAACACCTGTACTAGCACTGTCTGATCTACAAAGACCATTTGAGATCCAAACGGATGCTAATGACTATGCCATGGGAGCAGTGTTGACACAACACGGTAAACCTATATGTTATCATTTTGAGACTTTTAATCCTGCAGTGGTTAACTATCCTACATATGATAAAGAATTGTATGCATTAGTGCAAAGTGTGAAAAAGTGGAAACATTACGTAATGGGCAAAGAGACAGTAATACATACTGATCATCAACCACTTCATTATCTACACTCCCAAACTAAGTTGCAACAATCAAGGCACTATAGATGGATGGGTTTTCTACAAAAGTTTCATTTAGTCATCAGATCTAAAAAGGGCATACACAATAAAGTTGCAGACATGTTATCTAGACCTATTACAAATGAATCTACTATACTTAATCATAATTCAGTGCTACATGAAATCTACATTGAACAATATGCTCAAGATATAGACTTTAAAGACGTATATGCAACTTTAAGTCAAGGCAAACGAGTAGAAGAATTGGATTATCACATAAAGGACCGACTCTTATACCATTGTGGGAAGTTATGCATTCCACAAATTGAGAGAGTAAAGATAATTAGAGAGGCACACACTTCTCTGATATTAGATCAGTTTGGAGTAAGTAAAACAGTTGCACATCTACAAAGATTTTGTTATTGGCCAAAAATGAATGAGACAATTTCTAGATATTTAAGAGGGTGTACTATGTGTGCTAAAATCAAACCCAACAATAGAAAACTAAACTTGTACACTCCATTACCAGTTCCTTCTCACCCTTGGGAAAGTGTTTCCATGGATTTTGTTGGAGGACTACCTAAATCTAGGAAAGGTCATGATTATC
>APFE031398930.1:12709-46588 GCA_000404065.3 Pinus taeda
CCAAGCCAAATACAAGGCAAGGCATGACAAGCATCAGATGGAGCATAGTTTCCAAGTTGGTGACCAAGTCTGGCTGTATATTAGCAAGGACAAGATGCAAGGTGAAGGTAAAAACTGAAGCCTATTAGGTATGGACCTTTCAAAATACTTGAGAAGATTGGTGAAAATGCTTTTTGCCTTGATCTACTAGCTTACATGCACATCTACTCAGTCGTAAATGCAGATTGCTTGAGATTGTTTGAACCCTCACTGATTGAGGATGCCAAAGAGCAGAGTCAATTGCCGTCTATTGTTGACTTGCTACCTGAATATCTTAATGAATTACAGGAAGACACAGTTCTGGACAGGAAGGTGAGGACGACGCGTAGGGTAGATGTTGAGTACCTTAGAATTGGACTCAAGGGTTCAAAGCCGAGCAGTGCAAAGTGGATAGAGATTGGACAAGTGAGAAAATTGTACCCTCACTTAGTCGATGCTTGAAAACCAACTTTTGGTAGTCCAAAAGCTTTTTCAGCGGGAAGGCCGAGATCCAAATTGGATCCATGAAGAAAAATCAAAGCACCATGATTGTATCAGATTGGGACAAACTTCGAATTCAAGAGAACAGAGCGATCAAAAGGACCTCTGAACAATGGTAGTTGGCAGCTAGCATGGAACGACGAGGACCTCGGTCAAAGCACGCTGATTGAGGCCCATGGAGACTGTGCAGGAGGCTAAATTGGCACCTGGGATGCTCGGATCGGGAAAAGGAGGCTATTTCTGATGTGCGATTATCGCTGGGCAAAACCCCTCGAGAAGGAAGGGCCCCGATCGCTCGGTCATGTGGAAGTCGGGAGAACCTTGGGGAAAAGTGCTAAAGGCTAAAGGCAGGACTCGCGCTCCAAAACCGACAGTATTTATCAGGGGCACCCTTGGGTGGTAAGCGGATTTGGAGAAAAACAAGCAATTCCACTCAGCACCTGATGCGTGGCAGGCAGAGGAGAGAGAAAACTGCCACTCATCGCGCGCTAACGGTCGAGCAAGTCAACCACGCGAAATGAGCGAATGACGTTGGATCTGGGGGCTCTAGATCTAATGGCTAAGAATGCGCCCAATGAAAGAACTAGATCTGACAGGGGATTTAGCCGTGGCAGAAATAGTTTTGATGTCCGATTTGACCACCGAGTTGGTGGATGACTCATTCCACACTGTAACGGAAAAAACCGAACCGATGAGGAAAAGCTGGCGCAGTTCGCAAGAGGACAAGTGGCCACTCCTTGTGAGCCGTTGATGATGTGCCAAGACAGAATTCCAAGCGAGCAGCAGCAGGCAGCCCAACGAAGGAAGAAGAGGAAGCGAACGATCATGAGATCGATTGGCTTTAAAGCTAAGAACAGACACCGAGAGAAAAAAAGCGAAGAGAAGAAGACAAAGACAGAGAAAGGAAGAGACAGTGAAACAAAGAGCAAAAAGACAGAGAGCCGAGCTGACCTACAGCATAAGGTAGCATTGAGAAATCCCTGAGAAGATCTGTCAGGAATCGAGCACCACATTGGGCTCCTCCCATTAAAGACCAGAAAGGTCAAGTTCTGGTAAGGAAAAGAGTCTGTGTACTCTAGTGGCTTGGGGGATCCAAGAACCACCCTACCAAACATTTTCTATCCAAGAGACTCAATTTGAGCTCCTCATTTAATTCACTGCTTTAAAGACACAATAAAAGAAGGCCACCACTGAAAGTTGGACCAGAGACGTAGCCATGGAGGATAGGGTGAACTCCTTATTAATGTTGTGCTCTTGTATTTTCTTACTGTGTTTCTCCGCTCTTTTCCATATTTCCAGTGTCTGTGTATTTCGCAATCTGATCGATCCGTTGCCTAAAATCACATAGACACACACTAGCACGAGTCTATAATAGCTTCATTCAATAGTTAATTAATTGAGGTCACTCATAGGGTGATTATCATATCACTACTAAAGAAGAGAAAGAAGAAATCTACTTCAAACTGTTTATAGAAGAACCAAAGGAACTAGAGGAGATTGAAAACCCAATCTTAGAACCAGAATTAGAACCCTATATTAGTTCTGAAGAATCTACAATGGCTAGAGAAGGGGAAGGAGAGGTACATAATTTGAATGGTGAACAACCTAGAATTGGAGGAGGAAGAGGAGGTGGAAGACAAGGAAGAGGAGGTGGAAGAGATGGAGGAAGAGGAAAAGGAAGAGGAAAAGGAAGAGGAGAGAATATAAATCTAGAACCTTTTTGATTTCCAATCCTCGATGAAGATACAACTGTAACAATGAAAAATATCTCACCCTCTATCCTTCCAAACTTTCATGGATTAAGGAGTGAAGACGCCGAGACATTTCTCTTTGAATTTGAAGTCTTGTGTAGATCATATGATTATCTACATGAAGCTCAAAAGTTGAAATTATTCCCTGCAACCCTTAAAGGTGCAACATTAAAATGGTTTATGGGTTTAGGAATAACTCCATCAGAACATGGGAACAAATGAAAACTGCATTCTTAGAGAAATATAAGGATTATTGTATGCCCCATAACATTAAAGATGAAGTCTTTAAAATGATACAAAAGAATATGAAAATCTTGAAGATTTCGTTGAAAGATTTGCTTACAATGTAAAAAGGGCAAAAATGAATCATCTATATGAGGAAACTTTGAAAGCTCTCTTATTAAAATCAATTAGAGATGAATGGATTGATCTTCTCAATCTAATGGGTAAGGGAGACATTTCTCAGTTATCATTAGGAGAAATTTGTGAGTTGTGCAAACACATTTCAAGAGGCAAAGTTAGAACTGGGAAAAATCCAAGAGATCCTCTTCTATCAAGGATTAATAAATCTGCAACTGGGATAGTAAGTAGAGAAAAATTAATAAATTTGCTTGATAACTTTAAAACAGATATTTTAAGGAGTCTTAGTGAACAAATTGACACCCTTAAAATACAAAACAAGAAAAAAGCTGAAAATGTTGCATTGTCCATTTTCTATCCTAAGTGCAGAGAGAAACATGCCTTGAGAGAATGTCCTCTTGTTTTAAAAAGTATAGAAACTTGTGTTATTTGTGTGGAAAATCATGATACAAAATAATGTCCCTCAATACCATGTCTTAAATCTGATTATCAAGAAGGAGTACTAAATCAGGTAAACCCTCTCTGTTTTATTGCTAAAAGACCTTGGCAGAATCCACGACCAAATACAACTCAAGATTTTAATCCTCAACTATTTGCACAATATTTGCAAAGTAATCGGATTTCCCCAATGCCTTGGCAATCTTGGCCACAACCTTGGTCACAAGGATGGAAAAATCCTTATGGGAAATTCCATCAATATCCTCAATATCCACAATTTCAATAATTATATCCTACTTTTCCTCCACAATATTATCCTCAGCCTGTTCAACAAACTCAACCTCATAATGTGAATCCACAACTTTCATTACCATTTCCTGAAAGACCAAATCAATTTCCTGCCCAACCACTTCCAAATCCAAATAATAATAAAAATTCACAACTTGTCTACAATAAGGAAGGACAAAATTTTCAAACCTACATGATAACTCCTCTAGATCTAAATAATGTTCAAATTAGATCTGGTAGAATATTATAAAAGAATCCCCCCTCAGTTGTTATTCAGGAAAGTGAAAAAGAAAATATCCTTGAAGAAGAAAAGTCTCTTAATAATAAAAAAGAAGAAAGTAAAAAACAAGCTATTCCAACACATCCAAATAACTCAACTCCTTTTATGGAACAACCTTCATTATCTGTTTCAAAGCCACCCTTCCTTGAAATATTGAAAATTGATGAAGGCGTGGAGAAACAAATTTTATTGCCTGATTATGATATGTTAGATGAAATGAATAATGTTTGCATAAAGGTTCCTTTGCTTCAAGATATTAAGGAAATACCAATTTTCGCAAAAACAATTAGGGACTTGAGCATTAAAAAACTCGGAAGATAGAGAAAAGAAATCAAAAGAATCCAACTTGTTGGAAAAATTGTAGATATCATGATGGGTAAAACAACAATTCAAAAAAATCTTGATCCAGGAAGTCCCATTGTGAAAACACACATCAATGGTATAGAGATCTCAAATACATTGATTGATCTAGGAGCAACCATAAATATCATGAGCAAACAAACTATGAATCAATTGAAACTTTCTAACCTTTAATAATCACCTACACTATTACAATTGGCAGATAGATTTGTAATCAAACCTGATGGTGTATTAGAAGATTTATATGTATCCTTATATTCTTGGGAATATCATATTGATTTTATGATTTTAACACGCAAGAATAACTTAGGAGGGCATCCATTGATTCTAGGAAGACCATGGCTAGCTACAATCGACGCTTTCATAAGTTGTAGATCTGGTGATATGTTCATTTCTGATGGTAGTACAACAAGAAATTCACGCTGTATCCACCAGCAAAAACAACAGTAGAGGTTGAAAATGAAGAATGGATAGATGATGACTTCGATATAAGACCAATCTTTGCTACTTCACAATTAGATGAAGAAGATCAAATTTTAAATTCAATGGAAAATAATGAATCTTTATTATATTGTGAATCTAGTCAGAGTTTTCAAGAACAATACAATATTGAATATTTATCATCTCGTCAACTACCCTTGCACTCTATGGAAAAATTTGGCAATTCTACAATTGAAATATTTCTAGGAAAAACTTTGAATATCAATAATAATTTGGAAGAATTTCGAAAGAAAGAATTAATCAAGATGTTACAAGAATATTCATGTGCTTATGCATGGGAATATGACATTAAAGGAATTGATCCTAATACTTGTAAACATCATATCTACATTGAAGAAAATGCCAAACCAATTCGACAACCTCAAAGAAGAATGAATCCAAATCTAAGGGAGATTGTTAAGGAAGAACTACAAAAACCGTTTAATGTCAATCTCATCTATCCAATATCAGACAGTCAGTGGGTTTCACCCTTAGTATTTGTCCCTAAAAATAATGGAAAATGGAGAGTGTGTATTGACTATAGAGAATTGAATAAAGCCACTTTAAAAGATCACTTTCCACTTCCTTTCATAGATCAAGTTTTAGATACATTGGCAGGAAATAATTATTTTTCATTCTTAGATGGTTTTAGAGGGTATAACCAAATCCAAGTAGCCCCAGAAGACCAAGATAAAACCACCTTTACCTGCCCATGGGGAACTTATGCTTACCAAGTATTTCCCTTTGGATTATGTAATGCTCCTGCAACATTCCAAAGAGCAGTATTAGACATTTTTTCTGATCTAATTCATGATAGTGTGGAAGTGTATATGGTCGATTTTACAGTTTATGGAAATCCTTTTAAAGAAACTCTTAAAATTTTGGAAAAAGTTCTCACAAGATGTAAAGAGGAAAATCTCTCATTAAGGCATGAAAAATGTTTATGATGTTTATTGAGGGAATTGTTCTAGGACACCATATTTTAGGAAATGGAATTAGAGTGGACACATCTAAAGTATAAGTTATTTCTAAATTATCAATTCCAACATATCAACGAGATGTTAGAATTTTTCTTGGTTTCAATGTTTATTATAGAATATTTATAGGAAACTTTACAAAAAATGCATCTCCACTTTTCAAGCTACTCATGAAAGACTGTGAATTCAATTGGAATTCTGATTGCCAAAAGGCCTTTGAGTCATTAAAAGAGAAAATATCTGAAGCACCGATTCTTAGGGGACCAAATTGGAAATTACCTTTTCATATCTCAATTGATGCTTCATATACAACTTTAGGAGTTGTACTAGGAAAAAAAGACTTAACTCCATATGCCATTTATTACACCAGTAAAATTTTGACTCATGCAGAGTTAAATTATACTGTCACATAAAAGATTTTTTAGTTATTGTTCATGCCATCAATAAATTCAGACATTATATTACTAGCTATGAAACTTTTGTACATACTGATCATTATGAAATTAGATACTTAATGAATAAATCAATCACTAATGGCAGAATCACTAGATGATTATTATTGCTAGAAGAGTTTAAATATTACTATTTTGGATTGACCTAGAAAACAAAACACATTTGCTGAATTTTTATCAAGGATTCAAAATAATAACAATGATATGCCTGTAGAAGATAATTTTCATGATGAATATCTTTTTGCAGTATCTACTAAATCTCCATGGTTTGCAGATATTGCTAACTATTTGGTTGCAGGAAAATTACCATCATACTTGTCTCCTTAAGAAAAAAGGAAGGTAATTCAAATTAGTGCATCTTATCCATGGATAAATGAAGAATTGTATAAAACAGGTCCAGATCTGATCATCCGAAGGTGTGTGAGAGAAGATGAAGTACTAGAGATATTGAAAGCTTGTCATGATGAGCCATGTGGAAGACACTTCGTTGACAAAATAAATTCTTAAAAAATCATTCTCTTAGGATACTATTGGCCTTCCCCTTTTAAGGATGCCAAAGAGTATGTTAAGAGATGTGATAGTTGTCAAAGGATGGGGAAACTTGTTCCTTTTGATGAGATACCACTACAACCTCAGGTACTTATTGAGCCTTTTGAAAAATGGGCTTTGGAGTTTTTTGGTCCAATCAATCCACCTTCGAAACAAAAAATGTACATTCTTGTTTGCACTGATTATGTTACAAAATGGGTAGAAGCTAAAGAACTTCTTTCTGCTACTGAAAATGTTGTAGTTTCATTTCTTTTTGAGGATATCTTTACTCGTTTTGGTGTTCCAAGAGAAATTATAATAGATCAAGGTACTCAATTTACATCCAAGTTGGTACAAAAGATAATGGATTAATACAAAATCAAACATTGAAAGTCTACTCCATACCATCCTCAAGCAAATGGACATGTGGAGTCTACTAATAAAGTCATTGAAGCAATTCTCTCCAAAACTATGCATTTGCATATAAGAGATTGGGCAGAAAAGGTTCCAGAAGCTTTATGGGCATACCATACCAATGGAGAAACACTATAGGACATAATCCTTATGAGCTTGTCTATGGAAAACAAGTCCCGTTTCCTATTGAGTTTCAAGTTAAAACTTTCAAGACAACAATCAAATTGGGCCTTGATCTTTCAAAAGCACAAAAACAAAGAATGGAGAAACTAAATGAACTTGATGAGATAAGACAAGATGCAATCGAAAGAACTAATCTAGTTCAACAACAGAGATCCAGATGGCATGACAAATATATCAAAGAGAAAATTCCAACCAGGAGATTGGGCATTATTGTTTGATTAAAAGTTCAAAGATTTCCAAGGGAAATTTCAAACTCATTGGCTTGACCCTTATGAGATTGAAACAATATTTGACAATGGTGCAGTCAGAATCAGACCTATTGATGAAGAAAGGATCACTTTTCTTGTGAATGGTCATCGACTAAGAATCTATCATAAGCCATTGACCAAGGAAGAATTTATCAAAAAATTGCAAGATAATATTGATTTAAAGTTG
Organism: Pinus taeda; assembly: GCA_000404065.3. Classification (NCBI taxonomy): domain Eukaryota; kingdom Viridiplantae; phylum Streptophyta; class Pinopsida; order Pinales; family Pinaceae; genus Pinus; species Pinus taeda. The sequence goes on from APFE031398930.1 coordinate 20,175, forward strand.
GTGAAGAAGGATTTTCTTTCTTCTCCAACTTGATCTTCATTTTTTTCTTTCTTTCTAATAATTGAAATAATATATTAAAAAATAAAAGTAAATAAATAAAAAAATAAAATAAAAATAAAAAAAATGTATAAACTTTAAAACCAACAATGGTTGGCATGTTTATACAGAAAATCTAAGGTGAAAATCAATTCTTGACACCTTAAATTTTCTTTACATCTGTTCTAAACCCATTTTCTTTATGTCCCACTCTTTTCTTTTTTCAAAATAAAATAGCTGTAGAATTCTTGAGTTTCTGTAGCTCTGACAGATTTTTGTAGCCAATTTGACAGATATTTATGATGGAATAATTGAAACAGTGATTGACTCCCTTCACTGCAATACACCTAAAGACAATACAAAGAACAACAACCAAAGGTTAGAAAGCAATAACTCAAAGGTATGAAATTATTTAATTTGATAATAGGGATCAAAACATTAATTGTATGAATTATATAGACATCGTACTACCGAATTCAAAATCATCATTACTAAATGTTGATAGTATCGTGTCAAATCAGATCTAATCTGCCATTCACTCCTCATCATTATACCTACGATCCAACCCACATCCCTATTTTTGTTGATCCGATCACCCAAATCAAGCTCATTCATTCTCTCAATGGTTAAGTTATATCGCACTTTTTCATATGCTTACCACTCACACTCTTATCATTCACACTCTCATCCTCATTACTCTGTGTTTCTGGGAAAACTAGTGTCTTTTCGATCTGTTAGTCCCACTAGGATTGGCAGCTATCCTAGAAACAAACAATCAAAGCAATTTGTGATTTCCTCTATGTATGATAGATAAGAGAGAAGCAAAGGGACCAATCTGGATCTTCCGCTTGACTCCTTGCTTGATTTCTCTCCTCCTTGACAGAGCTTGCAACTCCTCTCCTACTCATACCGCTTAGAGAATACTTGTAGAAACGAAGTAACACAACACCATCAAAGCATCTCGATCTATGATATCATAAGCATTGTAGAATCATAAATACAATGAGCATATAATGGCACTTACAAATAACAACATTCACAAATACATGATTATATAAAGGAAAACTCAAAGAACTTTATTAATAATAGAAGAGAGGATTACAACCTAGCTATCTAATCCAACATCATCCTCCCAACATCAAAGCCCTCTTCACCTCATGAAAAGCAAGATCACCCCACAATACAATGTTCTTCTCAAAGGCAAACTATCAGCACTTCCTTACAAATTACAAAATTCCAACCTCTAGATCTCTCAAATGAGGGATCCATTTATAGATGTCTGCAAGGGTGTGAGTCATATCTGGGTTTTTGATTAGTTTCATTCCACTTGTTCCTCTTGATTCCACTTGGAGATTTCTTGGATCTCTTACTCACCCCTGGGCAAATTCAGAGAGGCAAGTGTCATAGGAGAAGTTTCTAGAAGATTCCATGAGAATCCACTTAGTAAATTGTCTTAGATGTTTGTCCATTCTTGCTCATTACACCCCACAGAATGCCTCTTTAGTATGCATCACACCTGGCTAGTGTAGGAGTCAGTATGCATCACACCTTGACAGTGGAGCAGTCAGTATGGTCCAGTTTTAGCCAGTTCTGAGTGGTTTTTCAGGTGGAACTTCTGGGGAAATATGTAATCAGTCGACCATGATCCTTTATGGTATGAAACAACACTTTTAGGGTTTAAATAGCCCTTGGTTTATCGACATATAACATTGGGGTTGCAGTGCCAAAACATGTATATAACAGTTGCCCCCTAAAGCATGAAGTCGCAAATCTTTTGATGTCGGGTGAAATGCTTTATCATGAGGACCCAAGGTATTTGACATGGAAGGTGACCTGTATAATATATGATACAATACATCATCACAATATAATTTTCCATGATCTAGCTGAGGCAGGCATTCCCATGCTCAAATTTATGAATTCATTTTCATGTACATAGAACACATAATCATCTGCAGTTGTAGACTGGTGATTCTTTATATGTAGAGTCATCATCCCTTAGCTTGGATGAGCATCTGTGAAACTTCTGTGTACATTTGATGTCTTTATATTCCTTAATATATCGCAGCTCGGATGGATGAAACTAGATCCAAGGTCTTCAAACTCATTCACTATTCGCTCAATGTACAAGTCAATCCATGTGAAAAGATGTCCTAAAGTCAAACATGGATAGACATCATCTGATTACCAGCCAATAATGTAAGTTGTTAACAAACGCGAGAGGAATCACCGATAATGATAATGACCCTCAAGGTACTACAGTACAATTCACGTGGTGTGAATTTATGATCTAATGTCGAACACCACACAAAATCTTTCGATTGAAGGCCATTGATGTAAACCTGTCTCCAGAAGTGAGAACCTTTCCATTGAGGCATGCAAGCTTCAAAGTACTGAAAGGGTTGTTTCTAAGCCAACTTCTTGGATAATGAGCTAATGTCAACAAGAAGTGACCCATCGTAGGAGGGCCTTAATGTATCCCACATCATGACATGAAACAAAGAAAATGATTTTTTGGAGGTGAAGAACGATTTGATGATACAAGGTTCGGGAATGGCAGTCATGAAAAATGGAGGGTGAAGGTTTTGCAATGGATGATGCATTAACTGGATGGTGAATTCTCTGAATGAATTATCTTGAACATATTGGTGACACTGAAATGGATTGGTAGCATTAACCCCAAAAGATGGATGGTGTGGAGGACCAATGGTGATATGACCGGTGAACGGAATAACCCAACTTGACTCAATCATGATGATGGAGTGAAAGTGTCATGTTCAAGAGCGACTTGCTACCAATAAAATTCTTTAAGTTTTCTTCACCTTTTCCCCAGTCATTGCTGACCAGTACCTCTTTAGTTTTGTCAAGCTTGAAGAGGATAACATATGCTTTTTCTATAATTTTCCCTTCGGGCAAACCTGTCGCTATGTTTTAGCGAGCCTAGTGACAATGAAACTCATTCTTGTCTGGGTGGGCAAGTTTGTCACTATTGTTTTAACGAGTTTAACGATAAGGATAACTTGGTCCTCTTCATGTTTAGAGAGTTTGAAAAGGGACAAAAATGAAACTCCAGTAGTTCTTTTTTGTAGCATAATCCCTTAAGTTTGAAAAAGATTAAACTAATATGAAAGGGATGATTTTTCGATAACTCTAGCGAGCCGAAAAGACAAGCACTCAAACTTTTTCGTGAGATAATCCCTCAAGTTTGAAAAATATTAAAATATACAGGAGGGATGGCACTTCCAATCACTTTAGTGAGATGTTGAGGCCAATAGCTCGACAATCTTTTCATATTTAAAGAGTCTGAAAAGAGTTTAAAGTGGACTCATTTTTTGAGGAACGAGTGGTGTTTAGGGTAGCAACTGGTTCTGGGTAACCTTGGAACTTCTCAAAACATGGTGATGTGAAGAGGGTGGCTAACAGGACTACTCGTCGTAGCTGTTCCTCAAAAAACTTGGTAAACAATCAAGTTGAAGCATATGATTAGCTAAAAGAATGGAGGTGATGGAAGGGACACAACGAAGGCTTAAAAGGCTGATATTATAACATTCACAAAGGTTATTTACCAAAGTTGGGTTCATTTTTTAATGAGCTTGAACTTTGAGGGAACATATGCTTAGTGGTAGGTTTATTTTTTAACGAGCTTGAACCATGCGATAACATTGCTCATTTTGATTTTTATGTAAGCTAGAAATGACAAAACTAAAAAGCTAAAAAAACTAGAAAGCTAAGGAACTACTAAGGTTCGGTAGGATGGTTTCATCTGTGGAACGATTCAAATGCTTCCTTTGCTTCATCTACTACTCAAACAAAGGTGAATGGTGGGTTAGACCAATCACCTAACCTAAGAATTTGAAAAACTGAAAAAGCTAAAAAATTAAATTGGTTATTTTTCGCTTGCATAAAAAGGTTTGCATGCCCCCAGACATCAAGAAAATGAGAGTCTCCAGGTAACCATATGGAAATCACTCCAGTTAAGCAGGATTCTTTTTGTCAGTGGTTAGACAAAAATACTTGTCTTTGTCCATCAAATAGACAAAGGTGAATGGTGTGAGATAACACTTCCAATCACATGACCTATAGGGAAACCTATCTTTTCAGCTGGGTTTGACCGCCTCAGTAGACCAGGGTGCATGCCCCCTAATCTTTGTTACTTTCACCAGACTACTTGTAGTAGTTCGGTGGATGGAATGAAGGTTGAATAGACATTCTCGATGTAAAAGGACCATTTAGGGATGATGTTTGTCTTGAAGTTGTGCTCGAACCGGGAAAAGAAAGATGGTCAACAGTGACAATTTTGCCTTCGTGTGGGAAACACATTACTTGAAAGAGTGTTGAGACAATAGCTTCCATGTTTTAAACATAGTCACGCCCAAGGAGTGGATTGTAATCTAACGGTCCTTGGACTACCATCATGTTCAAGTGAATGATTTTCCTTCTCAAAGTTATCGGTAACCTAGGCAAGATCCCTAATGGTCGACTGGTTCCTTTGTTAAATCCTGACAAATTCTGTGTAAAAGGCATAAGCGATGGCGAACCAAGTGCTTTCCAAGCATTTGAGGAAAGGATACTCACTAAAGCCCCTTCATCTATGATAGTGTCGGACGTGATCATTTTGTGAAATTTTACTATGATTTGGAATGGTACATTAGAAGGAAGGTGGGATCTTGCTAGTCGATTCCAATTGAAGGAAGTGACCAGACTACTTGGAGGGGGTACTAAATAAATAATTGAATTAACTCCTTGAGTAGCAGGAACTAGGGGATTCCCTTCCTGTTGTGAAGGAACAGATAGATTGTCCCCGAGTTCATTGGACTCTGAAGTAATAAAAATAATTTGAACGGTATCGTTCTCATTCTCTTTGGGAATGGTATCCTCTGAAGGTGGACCTTATGAAGGTAAAATTGGATCGATTTCTATCTCGTCCTATTGACTTTGGTCTGGTGTGGACTCACGAGATTCACCCTCAACGATAGGTGTTTCGATTGACAATTGAGTCGTGTCAGTCAGATTTTCAACTAGCAAAGGACTTGGGGAGAGTTTCTTGTATCCATATGGAAGTCACTTCAGTGAAGCAAGACGGTTACACAAGACCCTTTTGGCTTCATCCAAAAAAGGACAATGAGAAAGGTGGTGATCCCCTTCACATAATCCACATAGAATTTTGACCTTTCCTTTCTGTCCAGGAATTTCATTTTTACTAGTTGATGGTGTGTTGTCAACATGATTGCCTGAGGTTGATGACATCGGATGGTGCGAATGGGGAGACCATTCTCTCAAGATCTGCGAAAGGCAAGGATAATCTCGATGAAAATGGTTTCCTCTACAAATTACACAAGGATATTTGGGAGATTTAGTGCGCGGATTTTCACCAAATGATTCATGGTTTCCCCCTTGCTTAACTGACTTCTTCTTCTTCTCTTTCCCTTGCTTCTTCTTCTCAAATACTTAGTTACTAGTGTCACTATTTTCACCAAGTGAAGAGGAAGAAGGGGAGGGAGAAACAAACAAAGTAGAAGGTGAAGGGTCAGCTTCAGTATCAAATGGTTGCTGATTCGATTACTGAGGAATTACGATATTTTGAGTGACAAAGGTTGAGAATAGCCATATCAGCAGACCTATTGTGATTCCTAGAAGGGACAATGTGGCCATATACGGAGCACCAATATTTCCCCAAGAAGAAAATGGACTAGGATTCCCCTCGAGAGGGATTCCATGAATGGTGGACTCCATTATCTCAACCTAAGATCAACGAAGGAATAGGGATGTTATTCTGAGTTTAATAAATTTTAATGACACTTTGACACAACTTTGATTTTTCAATTTTTAAGAGTCGAGAAAAAGCTAAAGATGACTCTAGTCGCCTTCAATTTTTAATGAGCCTGAAGTGATAAGTGCTCAGATGGACCTTTTCTTTTAAGGAGTCGAAAAGGAGGGAAAGTGACTACTATGGAGATCTAGATAGAGGGATTACCAAACCAATCGCAAAACTGCAATATATACCTTGGTGGTAAATTAAAAATAAATTAATGTGGACTTATGTATGGCAATCAATCTTCTCAAATGCTATGTTTAGTGCATTGTGATCGATAGGGTGACAAACACGACTTCCTATGGATAAAGGATATAAGCCTATTGTGGTCTCACAATATATACTCGATGGTATGGGGAGCACAAGTCCGTGCTAGCACTTGTTGTATCAAAGAGGAGGATTCACCCAACCTTCGATGAAAACAATAGTTACTAGTTTTTACGATGTCAGAACACATCTCTAGCCTAGACCTCTAGACCTGTTGTGTTAGGTTCCAAAGCATTGTTAAGTTCATTGAGATTTATTTTAGAGTTGATCTTGTTTAGAATTTTTTGTTTCGAGATTCATCACGTGATGTAGATGTAAAATTCCAAAATATACAATCTAAAATGATAAACAATCGTTGTTTATTTTTGTCAATGAAAATCCTAGCTACTAAGGAAACAAGATTACGATTCTTTCAAACAAAGAGCAAAAAGAACACACTAATTGCACTTTTCGTAAATCATTTTTCGCACACAGTCTAAATGAAAATGCAAATGCATGTATTTGTTTTTCGTTCCCTTAATGTGAGGAATGCCAAAAGGAAAACTAAGTATAGATCTTAACTATTTTCTTTGAAGCGACATTTTGACAATTTCTTTTCAAAATGGAAAGGAAGACTAAACGAAACTTTTCAATTTTTGAATAGAAAATGCTTTTCACACTTCAAATAACAACAAATCAAATCAAATACAAAACAAAAAGTTCAATCGACTATCTAGAGAAGGAAGACTTTATGACAGTTCTCTTTTTTGACAAAAACGACAGTTCGATTTAAGACACTTTTCGGCAATAGATTGTAAATGATGGACAAATACATAAATTTTTTTACTAATGCTTATCAATGGAGGCTGAACTATGTAAAGCAAGGAGGCTTCAACAATGAGATACTATTCATAAGCAGCAAAACAATCAAACAGAGCTGAAAACAAGGACAAAAACCCCAAATTTCAAGGAGAGAAATAGGATTACTCAGTCATCGCACCTATGCTTCACAGAAACAGGGATGAATCTCACCTGCTACACATGGGAAGTGCGATGCATACTAGCTTCCAGTTACATATAATGCGATGGATGAGGGAGTGCAACTAAGATGGGTTTTGGCTAATTTACAGCTGATTTAAGTGGATTAAGCTGAGCTATTATGGACATTAAAGAGAAAAGAACAGGGTTATGATATTGGTAGGTTAATGAGCTACCACAAGGGCATCTAGGATGCTTGTAAGCCAGATGTTCAGTTCATCAACTAAAACAGAGATTGACTAAAGCAACATTCATCTACTTTGCAATTGCATAGCAAAAGAAGTTCGAAGGCTATCTGGCTAACTTCAAGCTCCATCAATAGTTTATAAATAAAACAACAACAACAAACAAACAAACTATTCACTCCCCAATAGACTCTCCATTTTGTTTCTGGGAAAACTAGTGTCTTTTTGATCTTCTAGTCCCACTAGTATTGACAACTATCCTAGAAACAAACAATCAAAGAAATTGCGATTTCCTCTAGGTATGATAGATAAGAGAGAAGTAAAGGGACCAACTTGGATCTTCCACTTGACTCCTTACTTGATTTCTCTCCTCCTTGACAGAGTTTGCAACTCTTCTCCTACTTGTGCCGCTTCTATAATACCTATAGAAATGAAGTAACACAACAACATCAAAGCATCTCAATCTATGATATCATAAGCATTGTAGAATCAGAAATACAATGAGCATACATTGGCATTTACAAATAAAAAAATTCACAAATACATGATTGCATGGAGGAAAACTTGAAGAAATTTATTAATAATAGAAGGGAGGATTACAACCCAGTTGTCTAATCCAGCATCATCCTCCCAGCATCAAAGCCTTCTTCACCTCATGAAAAGCAAGATCACCCGATAATACAATGTTCCCTCTCAAAGACAAATTATCAGCACTTCCTTACAAATTACAAAATTCCAACCTCTAGATCTCTCAGATGAGGGATCCATTTATAGATTTCTACAAGGGTGTGAGTCATCTCTTGATTTTTTATTAGTCTTATTCCACTTGTTGTTCTTGATTCCACTTGGAGATTTCTTGGATCTCTTACTCAGCCCTGGGTGAATTCATAGAGGCATGTGTCATAGGAGAAGTTTCTAGAAGATTTCATGAGCATCCACTTAGCAAACTATCTCAGACATTTGTCCATTCTTGCTCATCGTACCCCACAGAAGGCCTCTTCAGTATGCATCGCACCTGGCTAGTGTAGGAGTCAGTATGCATCGCACCCTGACAGTGGAGCAACCAGTATGGTCTAGTTTTGGCCATTTTTGAGTAGTGTTTTAGGTGGAACTTCTGGGGAATGATGTAATCAGTTGACCATGATCCTTTAGGGTATGAAACAACACTTTTAGGGGTTAAAGAGCCCTTGGTTTATCGACATATAACATTGGGGTTGTAGTGCCCAAATATGTCTATAACAGGCCGAAGCAGAGACCACAAGACACTAGGAGGAGCTAACGTTATAGGTTGCGAAGCTCTGTCTTAAGGTTTGACCGGCCACACCTCCAGCCGAACGGGAAGTTGCCGCAGTGTAGTCGTAGCTAGACTAGAAACAATGAGTAGTTCTCTTTACGACTACTCGTGACTACTCGACCAGTCACTTGGGATACTTGCCACCCTCCAGGAAGATCCAACCATACAACGAGTAGAAACTGAGGAGCGCGAGGTGCAACAGGTTTATGACATTGCCCAAGGCATTACATAGATGGTCACTATCACACAACGATTGGCCAAGATGAAGGAGGTCTAGGCACTCAAGGCCTAGGTTGACACAATGCGACAACAAGATGTCACCCTTAAAGAGCGTATGTAACCCTGGCTAGACAAAGCATTTAGCATATCTACAACCATTGAAGTCAAACTCACATAGATGCAGGTTGTTTGTGCGACAGAGCAAGCTGTTGCAAATGAGATGGATACCTCAATGGCTCAGGTGGAAAGGGTACAGAGATTCGCGGCCGAAAGTGCTGCAAACACAGGAAAGATGCAGAAGTTACTGACTGACCTATGTGCAAAGATTCCCGGCCCATCTAAGTGACTCAGGATAAGTCACGAGGATTGTGTTAGGGGACTGTTGGGTAGCGGAAGCCCCGCGCAATGGGTATGGGCTGCGAAGCCCCCAATTTTGGGTAAGAGAAGGGTAAATACTCCATGAGATGTGCGAAGTGCGATTGTAATAAGTCAAAGTCAAAAGGGTAGTCCACCCAAAAATAATGTAAAGAAATGTAAGATTGAGTTGGCCCACCTATGGATCGTGGTCCATGGAAAGGTATAAATAGAGTGAGGCTCTATGGATAGAGTAGCTAAGTTTTTGGTATGATTTTGGAGATCTGAAATGTAATGGGTTTTTTAGAAGAGAATTTTGAGAGCATCTGTAAGTCCAAGTCGGGGGTTTAGGTAGGAGATAGAGGCTCTGTAGCTGTGTGCGTAGAGGCCTGGAAGACTCTACAACTGTGTGTGTAGATCCCTGTAGCTGAGTGTGCAGGGCAGATCTGGATGTAAGGATGATAAGTGGAAATAGAGATAAGTTTCTTCTAAATTCTGTGCTGAATCTGAATTATCACGAATCTGGCATTTTGTATGGTTAATAAAATAGTTTGATTTATGTGCATTACTTATTAAATACTTGCGAAGCTGGGTTTAAATCTTAATATGCGAACTGAATAAAAGTAAGAAATGTTTTCTTAAATACCTCTCTAAGTAGATCTGAGTTATAATACTTAATCAGATAAATTAGATCTGTAATCAGCGTGGTAAGAGAAAGCTAAGATAGTCAGGATTTGCATGGATCTAGCGCATCGCGAAGCTGCAGGATAGTGCGTGAACCTCTCAGACCACATCTAGACATCCCAATGGTGCATAAACCTAGTTCCAGCACCCTCCCTTACTACCTTGGGTGAGAACTCAGTCCGCACTTCACGGGTTGTTGTAGAAAGGGCTTGTAGCTACAGGATTTGTTTGGCTAAATAACTGTTATGAACTTGGGTCAGACCCATATAAGTCAACAATAGCCTAGTCGATCCCAAGGAGCACAGGGTAGGGATTGATATCATCCACAATCTCTATCACTTCAAAATTGGCCAACGTGCTTGCGCCTTTGATATCGACTATCACTCCCTGTAATCTTCCCATGGGGATAATCTTTTGTTGATTCCCCATTCTCAATTGAATAGGAGACCACTACAACATAGGTCTCCCCATTCTCTCCCATGTCTATTGAGGCAAAGCATTCACGTCAGACCCTATATCCATAATAACTTTGTCCATTTCATATTCTCCTATTTGTGTCGTGATTATCATCCCTTGCCTTGTCCTTGCCTTATGCTTACCAATTTTCCTGACCATGCGCGGGCCATCAGGAGTATTACAATCACATTTATTGATCAACTTCTGTAATCCCTTTACAACCTTTCTATCTCAAAGAAACTTCATAAAGGTCTCCAAAATGTAGTAAGCATGGATGGGTTCATTTCTTCAGACTGCTTATCTTGACTTCCTGAGGTAGAAGCCTCAGCGAAGCTTTTCTTTGCTTCCATAAATGTTTCCCTCACACGCTCCATATTAAACCTGACCTCCTTTTCTAGAGCTTTGTGGACCCATTCACCTTTTTCAGGCTACTTTCCCTTGTCTTTACCAGTTGTCATTCCACTTCGTAGCATGATGTTCACATTGGGATCCTCTTCGAGGGGTTCAACCCTTAGCATCTGTAGGTTTTAGGTAGGCTGTTGAGGTTGTGCCCCTTTTTCGCATATCTTAGCTAGTAATATGGGGTAGTCCTTTGTCACGTGGTCAAAATGAGTGCAGTATCTAGATGATAGGCACATTGGGTTCATGCATTCTCACACGTAGTGTCCTGGCCCCCCACAATTGTAGCAAGTCCCCTCTCCTCGACCTCTACCAGGTCCTCCTCCACCTTGGCCTCGCCCACGCCCCTAAAATCCTCCTCGCACTCCCCCCAACTCCTTGATCCAGAGGCCGAGTTTCTTATTGCACTCTATATGTGGCCATTTTATCTATCATTAGCTCATAGCGACGACAATTATTCTCATCGTGACCCACTGATTGACAAAAGTTGCAGAAGATTTATTGCAGTGTCTGTACAAATTTCTGCAGTAGATGACAATTGTCTATCACATGCTTTCCAACAACCTCATAGATAGTACACCATAACATGGGCCCTTTAATTGGTCCTACTTGAGCTTCCAGCCTTATAGGCATTTCCCCTCCTACTGCAACATAATTCGTGAAGACTAGACAATGATATTTTTTATGCCCATGACTTTTGCATTTCAGGCACCAAACTTGTTTGCACACCTCTAGCCAAACTGCTATATCCTTCTTCAGAATTTGAAAATCTAGGAAGAGGTTCTGCAACTATGCATGAATCTACTGAACTCAAAAATTAGCATCTTGCATCGTTGTCTCATGCAATCTCATCACAATTTCTAGGGCTTCCGCCTCGGTCCCAATCTTTTTCTGTGATAAAGCAACCCTCAAATGAGTTAAGAGCGAAGCCACAAAACATTCATGGTGCTTCCCATCCGTGAGATTCATGTTAGCTTCATAGATCATGCACTTCAATCTCTCATGCATATCCTATGGTGTCTTGCCAGGCTTCATCATGATTTCCTTGAATCCCATAATTGATTGTGCTTCAAACTTAGGCCTACTGAATTCCTTATTCAACGCGACCTGAATATATGCTAATGAAGCCATCGGGTTATCATTGCAGTACTTAATGTACCATGTCAGCGCATATTCCTATAAGGTAGTGAAAAATGTTGCTTTCTTCATCTGATCATCCGTTATACCATGAGCTTCCCATACCACCTTCACAACGAACCAAACTGGTCGGGGTCCTAATTTCCTGAACCCTTGAAAACGAGAAACTTTACTGCATTCACCATATTGAACGGTGGAGGATGTGTGGATGAAGGTTTATTATGTGGAGGTGAATGCGAAGATGGGGTGGTTGGATGGGGTATTTGCAAGAACCCTCATCTTATTAACTGAACAATGCTCTATGGTGAAGCTTGTGTTGTTTCCTCATCGTCACTCAGAGGAGGCTCGATCAACAAGCTATATTCAGGGCCTATTCTCCCTCTATCCCTAAAGATCTTTCCACTTCACGTAGCTCCAATCATCAAGGTAATGCATAACTTGCTTTTCACACAAGAGCATTTTAATGCAAGTATTTGAAGACCTTAAATACTTACCTCGCGATCCCTTGAAGAAGTGGCACTCTGCTTCGTTGTAACTAACTAAAGTATCGACCACGAACTTTGTCATGAATCCTCCTATGATACAATCAAGCCAGTGATGACAATGTGTGTGATCTTATCTTCAGAGGTTTCCAATCTCTGCACTAACTTTGGGGTCCACACTATTGGACTGTCAAGCCTCCACCTTCCTTGGTCATCTACCAATTTAGCGATCCACTCCATTAATTCAATCGGGAAGGAACAAAATAAGATTTTGTGTAACTTTGTGTACATATATCTGTCCAACCATTGTTCTTTCGTCAATCACAGACTTCTGTTTCCTTGCACCGCGAATTCTGGATATTTCTATCCAACCAATCTTTAATTTATTCCCTAGTCAGATTCCAGTGATGTGACATCACACATCACTTTATGTAGATCTTAGTCCCAACAATGGAACCATTTGTTGGCTCAGTGTGCCCTCACCTAGGTTTAGCATTAATTTAGCCAAACAAATCCCCACACTACTGGCCCTTTCAGCATCAATCTGCAGAGTGTGGACTGAAGTCTTACCCAAAGCAGTATGGAGGGGTGATGGAACCAAGTTTCCACATCCATAGATGGTAGTGATGTTGTTTTATGCCCTACCTCTGCCTTTGCACAGATCGATAAGCCTTTTAGGGCTTATCAATATACTTCTCTTAATCGGCTTCTAGACCTTCACAAAGGTCTATGGTTGTTGTTTGTGGACCCTAACCAGGTGAATCAACCACCTACATGCTTCTATAATTACTCACACTTCTATATTTACCCATATCGGCTTAAGCATCCGATAACTTCAATATGCATTAATATGTTCCTCACGTAAACATATATTTTTATTTGCGTACAGATAATAATGTAAAACATATAGATTTGTGCATCAATATAGAATTAAAACATAAACCCATTATTCAGCATATCATAACCTCATTCATTCATAACAAACGTAGATAGATCAAACACAGATATTTCCAGAGTAATCTTCTTTATTAGTACTTCAGATCTTCTTACAGACTCTAACTACCCTATGCACTTAGTTGCAGGGGTCCGCTCACTTAGCTGTCGACTTCTACCCTAAGCCTCTGTGCACACATCTGCAGAGCCTTTCTTCTATTCTAAGACTCTTCACTCTTAGCTCTTACTAACCCATCAATTTCTTCACTTAACTGCCGTAGATCTTTTAAGACTCTCCTTTTTATACAATCCTAGAGTTTGCGGGCCATGGGTGAATATTTTAAAGACGACACAACTTAGATAAAAGAAGGGTGGAAACCCTCTGTGACACTTTACATCTACATGTTCCACAACCACAAATTGCAGAGAATTTACACTTCACATACAAAAAATTGGGCTTTCTACCCCAAAACCTGGGCTTTTAACCCCAAAATCAACCGTAGGGGACCCTGTCCCAACAAGGAGTATGACTCCATAATTCGTCATAGTGTTTGGGATGTGGTCCCGATACCGACTGATAAGTTCATAGTGAGCTCTTGTTGGCTTTACAAGGTAAAACAAGCTACAGATGGTAGTGTTGAGAAGTATAAGGCCAGGTTTGTGGCCCATGGCTTTTCATAGGTAGAGGGGATTGAATATGATGAGACCTTTGCTCTTGTTGCAAAGTACTCATTTATTAGATCTATATTGGCACTATCAACATAGATGGGTTGGAAGATACATCGAACGGATGTAAGGACAAATTTCCTTAATGGCAATATTGAGGAAGAGGTGTACATAGAGTAGCCTGAAGGTTTTGAGACCTTTGACAGTGAGTCACATGTGTGTTAGCTCAAGAGACCATTGTATTGGATGATGCAAGCACCTCTTGCATGGTATACCAAGATAGAAAACTACTTCACCAGGTTGGACTTCACAAAGAGTGAAGCGGATGTGAACCTATGCCACATAATGTTGGAAGGAAAACTGTTGATCATTGTACTTTATGTTGATGATATCATACTGACAGGTGATGATCAACTAATCAAATCTTACAAGGATGACCTTGCAAGAGAGTTTGAGATGAAGCACTTGGGGCTCATGCATTACTTTCTAAGCATGGAAGTATGGCAGGGTGATAGGGGTTTGTTTGTGTCTCAAGGAAAGTATGCCAACGAGATACTCTAGAGGTTCCACATAGAGAGATGCAAGCCTATGGAGACTCCTCTAGCTCATAACTAGAGGAAGGAGGATGCAAGTTCAGGAGAGGTAGTGGAAGCTACTATTTACAGGAAGCTTGTGGGTGAAATCATGTACTCGGTGAACACACAACTGGATATATGCTATGTAGTTAATTAGTTGAGTCAAGCAATGGTTAGGACTACAAATCTGTATTGGAAGGTAGAAAATCATATATTCAGATACCTCAAGGGAACTACTCAGTATGGATTATGGTATAGACGGATAGAGGGAGTGAAGCTTCAAGGCTTCACGGATGCAGATTGGGTAGGGGAGTCCATCCGACCAGAAAAATCACATCAGGAGGGATTTTTAGTATTGGTTTAGTGACAGTTCTTGGTACATTAGGAAACATAGATTGGTTGTACTCAGTTTGGTAGAGGTAGAGTACATGGCTACAAGCCAGGAAGCATGTGAGGCCATATGGATGAGGAAGATCCTGTTTGGTCTTTTTGGTCAGTAGATGGATCTGATAGTGATTTGCTGTGATAATCATAGTTGTATCAAACTCTCTGAAAATCCAGTTTTTAATGGTAGGTCCAAGCACATTGATATCTGATATCATCATCTCAGAGATTGTGTATTAAGGTGGATCATGTTGTTAGAGTACATTCCCATGGAGGAGCAAGATGATGACATTTTGACAAAGGCATTGTCAAGATGTAAATTCAATTTTCATAGAGACAGGATTGGGGTAGCAGATAATCCCTTTCTTGTTGAGAGGGAGTGTTGATAAATGGAAACAAGAAATTCCAGTTCAATTTGTCCTTGAATTAAACTGTGAATTAAAATCGAATTCTATTCTAATAATAACTTGTAACTAGTTAATTAAGTTTAATTGACTGCAACCCCACAATATCATATCATCGAGAATCTAGAGACTATACCATCTCCACATGTATGAATCAAGAATATAAATGATACAATGCCTCCCACCAAACTAGGAATCCAAAAGACCCTGATCCTTCACTTGAACATTGCCTTTCTCCACATGAACACACAACCCAAATTCCTATTCTTTAGTCCCTTTGTTGTCATTTCTTGTCCCAACATCTTGCAAATCACACTGTTCTTTATCTGCTAATATATATTTCAGCAATCAATGACATCTACATTTGCATTAAATGAATATAAACTATCATTTATTCAATAAAAGTGAACCCTAACAAAGCCTGCTAGTCCCAATGTCATCCATATATGTATGTAAACATTTGGCATGATCATGAAAATTTCATAGATTTATATATGTAAATTGAGTTAATGTTAAGAAAACCTCCTTTGTGTTACTTCCATGGCTTATATCTCATGTAATAAATCAATCCACTTGTTTATCATATTTAGGAGTGATGTTCCAACATACACCAACAATGGCCTTTCCTGACCCATCGCTGAATCCCAACCTTTGCCATTATTGTCCTAGTCTTTAATTGTTTGTAGCCCCCCACCCTATTTTTAAGTCATATTTTTGGTGGTCCTCCTAAGATATTTTGCCAAATCCGCATGGCTTTCTTTCCATGCGCAACAAGTTTTCCCCAACCCAAGCATGATAGTTGAAGGAAAAAAATTAAAAGGAAAGTGAGGACAACTAATACAAAAATGGAAATCAACAACAATTATTATAAAAACAAATCAACAAAACAACATGGCCATGTGAAAATACATAATAAAAATGATATAAATCCATGAAGTCAATAAATTAAATCCATAACACATAAATATTAAAAAAAACAATCACCAAAATTTAATTTAATCTACATGAGTCCATTGTTCTTGGCACTTTTATCCATTATACAAGTGCATGTGTGTGTGTGTGTATTCATATATCAAAATCAGTTCAAGACTTCTCTATAAGGCTCACAACAAACTTGAAGTCTTACTTTCCCAAAGATACTATATAGGGAAGTATTTTCTAATGTATATTTGCATCTTTCAAGGAGATTGAGGGGATGTTTCCTCCTCTTTCTAGACATCTTTCATTAATAATTCATGTCCCTGTGGTTTGCAGGGGGTATCTTCCTTCTTTTTCTTTCTTTGAAGATAGTCCTTTCTTAGATGATTTTCTCCATAATACCAATAGGAAAATATCCTCATTTCCTTTTCAGCCTCATGGGGCCTTTTCCTACCAATATCATTTTTCATTTTTGAGGTTTTAGTTTTATATGTCAATTCTTGCATATGTTTTTGTAGTTCAAATTCCCACTCAACTAGTTCTTGTTGTTTCTAGGAAAGTTTCCTATGTTCTACCTTGCAGATATTTATTTCATCTTCTACGTCCCTAAGCTCAACCTCCAAATTCCTAAAGGTTCTTTTTCTTTGGAGGGATTTCCATCTTTCTCATTCTTGATGGACTTGGTCCATATCCTATTGCACCATGCCAAGATACATGTTTCCTTTTTTTGGCACTGAGTCTTACTATGTACTACAACATACACTCAGTTATTAGTTCATTAATGAAATAAAATACACATACTATTTTTCATATTACCATGTTAGTACAAGCATGTTACCCTGAAGTTGTTCACATATCCTTAAAATTTTTATTTCCATGGTTACCATCGTGTTAGTGCAAATGTTAGAATTCAATCCTCAATCCAGTCTAACAACATAATTAAAATTAGTATCTTTACTGAAACCACCATTACCATATTTGAAATAGCTTTCAAACATTTAGAAGGATTCAGCCTTCACATGAAAGCCAATAGTGATAGTATCTACAACCTTGAGGGTTCAATTAGGAAACTACATGCGTTAATAACATTTATAATTTTTAACATTTACAAAATGCATCGTAGAACCTACATGCAATCTTAAGTCAACACATAACCATTCTTTACATTGTTATACCCAAAATTAACTTTTCACATGAAAATAATCACTATATAAGCCACGATCATTGTACTATAAACAACACCTGCAATGAGAAATTATCAAACCGCTTGACTCTCTAATAGAGTCACAAACAATCTAGTCTAGGTGTTGAACATGGAATCTCTAATACCACTCTATAACACACCTGGTTACCACCCCTAGACCACAATAAGGATGTAAAAAGATGGTTAATCTGTTGACCTGACCTCCATAGACCTACCATGGAAATGGGGTCCCAAAATTTCACATTTTTTGTAAACTTTAAAATCCAAAATAAATGTCACCATTACGTTCACCTTGTCGAGACCTTTCTAGCGATATAAAATTTTCCTCAATACAACCTATAGATCAAAATATATGGTCATTCAAAGATTGGCCTATTAGATAGTGTCATGTCATCTTCACCCACCATGTGGTGCCCATCTAGTCCCTATGTGGTACCCACATGGCTATCCGAGTCAGTTACCATACTGCCACTTGGTAGCATTGCTTCAATTAATAATCTGTTCAAACATGAGTCACATATTAACCAATTTTCTATGGTCTACATGGACCAACCAATAAAATATATATGATATATTCAAATTTGTGCAGGTATGGGCGCTCTATGGCCACACCACCCTCCATGTTAGGTGTGGGTCCTACATGGACCTTCGTTGCATTGTAATTCAAAATTTTCACACTATAATATTTTTCCTTAATGCACAAATCATTGAAAAACTGACCCACCCACCATGATATCCTGTCATTTCATTCTCATTGGGATTTTTCTGCCTCCCATTGAAATATTTAGGGTGCCAAACCTCTGGGATAGATGGACAACTCTAATTATTGCATCATTTGACAACTATGATATCTCTTTCCTACTCCCTTGGACATGGTTCTGTGCCATATGGCTTAGTAGGGAACCACTCCTTTAACCCCTGGCAATGATATTAATCCCCAACATCAACACTTGGGCATGGTGCTTTGTCACGCTGTGCTTAAGCTTGAGCCCCACTTTACTCCTTCGAGCCTTGAATTTTTGCTCTACGACACTTATTCATGTGTGTATTTGAGCTTATTTCCACATTGAGTGCATGGATTATGGTTACTACATATATAAGGGTACCTTCCTAGGATTCCACTTATTAAATAAATATATGAGAGTATATACAAGCCCTTCCAGGATATCCCTCCTGAGAATTCAACATAACTCAATCCATCCCATTTAATATTATATATATATATATATATATATATATATATAATAATATATATATATATATATAGATCGAGGTATCCTTCCTGAGATTTATGGATAATCACTAGCATGATGACCAAGCTATTTTAGTGCACGTCTTCATTGAATTACTATATATTTGTCAATATCTTCTATACATATCCATTTATACTAATTTAAAGACTCTGGGTTAATACAGGAATAAACCACTACTAAATATTAATTCAAGCAATTGTTAGCTTTGTTCCCAATAGGTAGCAAAAATACAAGGGCATGGAAAAGCACTAATATATCAGTCTTCAGGGATTGACCATCCCTCATCATTTGCAAAACATTTAGCATGTTTTATTCACATAAGAATTTAACATTCCTAAATAGTAACATAACCATTTAACCAACACATTACCCTATGCCAAATCTCTAGCCTTCTTGGGCTTACAAATTAGAACAAAACTTACTAGCCATTATTTTAACAAAGCATAGTCATTTCAAAGATTCACTCATCTCGTTTATATTTAGGCACTTAGATCATATTTATGATTCAAGCATCTACAAGAATCATGCATTCATTGCACACACGCCATTTAGACTAGTATTTTTCTCAAGTCAACACAAAAAATTAAACCATTCCATACACATGCCTTTTAAATAACATTGTTCATTTAGATGGGAATACTATTGGCATTAGATGCATGTGTTGTACTTGATGGAAACCCAGTTATAGCATAACAACTCTCATGTATATGGTAACTAGATGAATCTATAGAAGAGATATCATATGCGACAGAATGCAGAATGCATAACAATAGTGTTTACAGATGTGATGAAATGCATGACAGTTACAAGGAATCAGTTCAGAAGGCAACTTACTCAGATGAAAGATCACAATACAACATGACAACAACAAAGAATTATAGTTCAGACTTCAAAGAATGAAGAAAGAGAGTTATACGCAAGTTCACTTTGACCAAGCTGCATATACATGCAAGTTAACAGAACAAAAGGAGCGTAAAATATACACACGCAGTTTCACAGAAGGAAAAGCATGTAAACCTTGGAAAACTAAGTTTTTGGTCCAAAGTATTTGGTCCATGGTATCTTGATCCATGGTATTTGGTCCTAGGTATTGACCCTGGGTATTTGATCCAAGGTATTGGTCCTAAGTGGTTTTCGTCCATGCTATTGAGAAATGCCTAGAACTATAGAAGGAGGAGAAGATCATTAGGCCAAGGTACACAAGCATTGAATATTTGATAAAATGTGAGATCCAGTATGCAGGTTATGGGTTTATGATGATTTGCTTGATCTAAGCCAAGGAGGAACCTTAGCGGTTGATGGAGGACAAGATCAAATGATGGATGAGGGTCTTAAGGCTTGGAATGAATTATCTTTATATGGTTTGATCATGTTTATTCAAGATATGTATACTAATGCATGTGTTGTTCTATAAATATTATGATCTGGGTATAACTAAAGTCTGGAATAGCTGCAAAATTATGAATGAATATTTACAGATGTATACGCTAGTTGACTTTGGTAAAAGCATGTATACACCCAGGTTCGTCTTATATAAATAGCATATATCTTGTGAAATATGATGTTTGAAGTTCCAATTGATTCTTGTTGTTGATGTAGAGTTCTGGGTTTTTGCTCTATGTTCTGGTGACTACATTCTAGTAACAGTGTTCAGATTGATAGTGATTTTATTTAGTGATTATGGTTGATGGATCAAGATCATAATGACTTGTCATTATGAGATCTGATGGGCTAGATCTAGGTGCTAATAGATGTATTATCCTTTATATGTGATGATATGAGTATGGCTGGAGTCGGGAAGTGCAGAGAAGCTATAAGTAAGTATTTTCAGATATATACACTGGTTCACTTTGATGAAGTTGCGTAAACATGATGGTTCATCTCTTCCAAGTTGTGTATACAATCTGATGCATGTTTTTGAGGTTACAGTTGGTTCTGAATGATGATGAAATGTTATAGGTACAGATCTATGTAATGTTTACAGTGATCTCTCTGTCCCAGATGATTTGTTGAAGTTGATTAAAGTATGAAAGAATGGTTGATTCAGTTGTGTCAGGGGTGCAGAGTATGTCAGTGATTGATTGAGTTTGATTCAGAAAGTAATGATTGAGTTTTAGTGATTGGTTGATACAGATGTATTTGATGGTTGTATTACAATGGTGATTGATTTTGAGCTTTAATGTTGTTGATGGGATCAATATGAAAATTGGATGAAACAAAACCTTCATATTATGGTGTTGTGTTCCAGGAGTGTCCAGTCTGAAAATTTATGAAATGTGGTCCCTGGAGGAAGAGAGAAGGTTGTAGCCTTCTGTAGGTCGGCGCCTACATGCTAGTAAACATATCAGCTAGTACAGGAGCTAGGGGGTTGTAGCTCCCTTCCAGTACAAGTCAAAGAATGAGAGAAGGTAGTAACCTTTTGTAGGTAGAAGCCTATGTACTGGTATGATTTTTCACCAGTACAATGTTGTAACCATATTTTCTTATTATTGAAAGAAGATAGAGACAACAACAGCAGGTGGGTTTCACCCACATTGGGTTTCCCCCTTAAATATTGGTGTTCATGTGTGTTGCTTATGTGTGATGGTTCACTTTGTTACTAACTGCATATGGTTACTGTTTAATGTTTAATAAAGTACTAATGCATAGATTAAAGATCAACACATGATGAATTAACTGAATCAATAGTTTGTTGGATATACACTTGTTTCCTTAAACACAGTTGTATCTACACACGGGTTGCCCACATGGAAGCAACGTATATAAATTTCAGTATGAAAAGAAAAATATTACTGACATGACTAATACTAATTCCCCCCCCCCCCCGAAGTATTATTTCCAACAATTGGTATCAGAGTAGGACCTTTGGTAGAAGCTTGATCACTTGAAGGAGATCAATGGGAAAGAAGCTAAAGAAGAAGGCGCCTAAGAAGAAGAAGACATCTCAAAGGAACTATGATAGTGGGAGAATCAATTGTAGATTATATGGAAACAACTCTTCAAATTCAGAATCACCTCAGAATGAAGATGAATAAGAAAAAGAACTATCAGATATGAATTTGTTATTCTCTGGTGACACATTTCTCCATCCATTTGAAGATGATGAAAGTAATAGCGAAACAACTAAATTTTCTCTTATGGGTGAGGAAGAAAGATATCAAATAGAGGTAGAATTTAAAAGGCTTATGGACAAAATTAGAGATCAACAAGATCTATTGGACAAAAAGGAATGTGCCTTCAAAGAAGAGGCTACCAAATTAAAAGCTCAACTAGAGGAAGGAAACAAAGTAAGGAAGCAATTCAAGAAAAAGGAAGGTCAATGTCAAAATCTGCAGGATGAAGTGACATCATTAAGAAATGAAGTAAATGAAAGGAGCACAAAAATCAAGAAACTCAAAAATAGATCCTGTTACTATGAAAGTCTTGAAGCTAAGATCCTCTCGCTAAAACAAGATTTTGAAAAATCAAATAAGCAGAATGAAGAACTACTCCAAGCTCTTGAAAAACAAGAAAACAAAGTTCTTGAATTAAGGCAACAGATGGAAGAAGGAAGAAAGCTGAAGAGATCATGAAGAAGCAGTATCTTGAAAAGTAAGAGCAATATCAGGTTGAGGTAAATATACTAAAAGGTAAATTAGAAGAAAAGGATAAGCTCTTATGATTTCAAGATAGTACTAAGATCTTGGATGATATTATTAATAGTCAAAGGTCTCCTGCCATCAAAACTGGTCTTGGTTTTCATGAATCTATTGAAGGTGAATATAGATCACAAAGTAAGTCAAGGAACTCTAATGCAAAATCTGAAATTCTCAATGAGGAGATGAGAGGACAATCCCATGAACAGCCAAGGAAAGAAATTCTTCAAAGAAAATATTTTACTCCTAATCATGCAAATGATAGTCGGTTATTTCCTCAAATGAATAATGTTTAATGTTTTATATGTCATAATCTTGGACATGTTGCAACAAGATGTGAAAGAAGAATGGTTCAAGACCATCACACAGAAAGATCATTAGCTTGCAGGTACTTTAAGGGATATTGTTTTTCTTGCAATATGTTTGGTCACAAAGCCATTGACTGCTATAGAAGAAATATGAAACATGTAATATGTTATGCATGTAACAATATTGGACATATATCCAAGGAATGTAGGAGAAAATAACATGCACCATACCAAAAGGAGAAAACATCATCACACTCAAAGATATAGAAGAAGAAGGAAGTGCAGTCAGAAAAATGTGGCATGGCATAGCGTACAGACATGGCGGACTCAGGAGAAGCTGAAAGTATGAAACTTCAATGTTATAAATACAATACGCAATTTTCATGAAGACAGGTCACGTATATACACAAGTTCACAACTGCACAGTCGCGTATATGTAGTTTGAGAAAAATGCGGCGGGACAGTCTTAGAAAAATTGGTGTGATATGATTCAGACAATTATCAGTTATCTTTTCTGTCGTAGATGACTATAGTCTATGGATATTATTTAGAAGTGTTTTTATCCTAACAAGCTGTTGATAACTTGATGTATATCTGATTGATGATGATGCCCTGATAGTTCTTATTGATATATGCAATGATCAAATCTAACAGTGAATAGGTGGAACAAGTTCAGAGGGAGAACATGCTATGCTTCTAACAAAGCATTATTGGCATTATGTTTAGAAGTATTTTCGATGATGATGATGCTTATGTGGCTAAAGTGTTTAAATTGATACATCTTGCTATGTGATGGTTATAAGTTCCCCATCTCAAATGATACATATATTGATTGGGGTTACATAGTTGTTACTTAGATCAGATTTATGGATGAGTGTGGATGACTGTTTGATAATGTATATATATGTTTCTTACATGGTGATATTCATAAGGACAAGGAGAAGTAAAAATATTGAGTATACACTTGTTGGATATACACTTGTTTCCTTAAACACAGTTGTATCTACACGCGGGTTGCCCAGATGGAAGCAACGTATATAAATTTCAGTATGAAAAGAAAAATATTACTGACATGACTAATACTAATTCACCCCCCCCAAGTATTATTTCCAACAATTGGTATCAGAGTAGGACCTTTGGTAGAAGCTTGATCACTTGAAGGAGATCAATGGGAAAGAAGCTAAAGAAGAAGGTGCCCAAGAAGAAGAAGACATCTCAAAGGAACTATGATAGTGGGAGAATCAATTGTAGATTATATGGAAACAACTCTTCAAATTCAGAATCACCTCAGAATGAAGATGAATAAGAAAAAGAACTATTAGATATGAATTTGTTATTCTATGGTGACACATTTCTCCATCCATTTGAAGATGATGAAAGTAATAGCGAAACAACTAAATTTTCTCTTATGGGTGAGGAAGAAAGATATCAAATAGAGGTAGAATTTAAAAGGCTTATGGACAAAATTAGAGATCAACAAGATCTATTGGACAAAAAGGAATGCGCCTTCAAAGAAGAGGCTACCAAATTAAAAGCTCAACTAGAGGAAGGAAACAAAGTAAGGAAGCAATTCAAGAAAAAGGAAGGTCAATGTCAAAATCTGCAGGATGAAGTGACATCATTAAGAAATGAAGTAAATGAAAGGAGCACAACAATCAAGAAACTCAAAAATAGATCCTATTACTATGAAAGTCTTGAAGCTAAGATCCTCTCGCTAAAAGAAGATTTTGAAAAATAAAATAAGTAGAATGAAGAACTACTCCAAGCTCTTGAAAAACAAGAAAGCAAAGTTCTTGAATTAAGGCAACAGATGGAAGAAGGAAGAAAGCTGAAGAGATCATGAAGAAGCAGTATCTTGAAAAGTAAGAGCAATATCAGGTTGAGGTAAATATACTAAAAGGTAAATTAGAAGAAAAGGATAAGCTCTTATGATTTCAAGATAGTACTAAGATCTTGGATGATATTCTTAATAGTCAAAGGTCTCCTGCTATCAAAACTGGTCTTGGTTTTCATGAATCTATTGAAGGTGAATATAGCTCACAAAGTAAGTCAAGGAACTCTAATGCAAAATCTGAAATGCTCAACAAGGAGATGAGAGGACAATCCCATCAACAGCCAAGGAAAGAAATTCTTCAAAGAAAATATTTTACTCCTAATCATGGAAATGATAGTTGGTTATTTCCTCAAATGAATAATGTTTAATGTTTTATATGTCATAATCTTGGACATGTTGCAACAAGATGTGAAAGAAGAATGGTTCAAGACCATCACACAGAAAGATCATCAACTTGCAGGTACTTTAAGGGATATTGTTTTTCTTGCAATATGTTTGGTCACAAAGCCATTGACTGCTATAGAAGAAATATGAAACATGTAATATGTTATGCATGTAACAATATTGGACATATATCCAAGGAATGTAGGAGAAAATAACATGCACCATACCAAAAGGAGAAAACATCATCACACTCAAAGATATAGAAGAAGAAGGAAGTACAGTCAGAAAAATGTGGCATGGCATAGCGTACAAACATGGCGGACTTAGGAGAAGCTGAAAGTATGAAACTTAAATTTTATAAATACAATATGCAAGTTTCATGAAGATAGGTCACGTATATACACAAGTTCACAACTGCACAGTCGCGTATATGTAGTTTGAGAAAAATGCGGCGGGACAATCTCAGAAAAATTGATGTGATATGATTCAGACAATTATTAGTTATCTTTTCTGTCGTAGATGACTACAGTCTATGGATATTATTTAGAAGTGTTTTGATCCTAACAAGTTGTTGATAAATTGATGTATATCTGATTGATGATGATGCCCTAATATTTCTTATTGATTTATGCAATGATCAAATCTAACAGTGAATAGGTGGAACAAGTTCAGAGGGAGAACATGATATGCTTCTAACAAAGCATTATTGGCATTATGTTTAGAATTATTTTCGATGATGATGATGCTTATGTCGCTAAAGTGTTTAAATTGATACATCTTGCTATGTGATGGTTATAAGTTCCCCATCTCAAATGATACATATATTGATTGGGGTTACATAGTTGTTACTCAGATCAGATTTATGGATGAGTGTGGATGACTGTTTGATGATGTATATATATGTTTCTTACATGGTGATATTCATAAGGACAAGGAGAAGTACAAATATTGAGTACACAACTTCATTAATTGATGATGAGCCACTCATTTCTTCTATGCCTTCAAAGATGCATAAAGTTCATATGGTACAGTTATGATACAAGATTCCTATAGATCTTGGCTCTCACACAGTTGAGGATTGTTGCTGTTGATGATATCAAGAAATCATGATAAATGACCATGATCTCATGGTTTGCTAGATACATATTGATATGTCTTTGATGGATACATGGATTATTACTTAAGTTGCATATTGTTGGTTGGCCAAGAGAATGGTGTTATTGCAGACATAGCTATTTGAAGACATGAATTTTCGAAGACATAGCTTACTTGACCACATAATGATGATGAGTTCTTATCTATGATGATAGGTTGATACTCACATATGTTGATTATCATGGTTGATTCTTATCAGATATGGGATGTTCCCTAGTGATGATACATGGTTGATATATTGAAGGTCCTTGTGGAAAGATCATGCAATTCTTGATGATGATGTGAAAGATCATAATATGATAACTATGGTGTTTTCACATGTGATAAGGTGTGAATGATTTTTTGTTACTGCTTGGAGATATGACATATTCTGAGTTGATTCATGGAAGGTTATGATAAGGCTCTTTCTACTAAGGAAA